>CM033802.1:2570988-2871817 GCA_019656835.1 Rhododendron ovatum | reverse complement strand
ACCGTTTATATATTAAAAAACTATGGTTAAAAAATTAAGTACTCCAATTTTTAATCCGTTGAACGGGTGTGAAGATCTTATTATTCTGATCATATTATTCTAAAGAGACATAATCAAATTTTGTCTCCATGGCTCTCATAATCATGTTTCTGTTCCATAGGATTGCAAATTGATGGTAAGGTTTTTTTTTTTTAACCAAAACGTTGCCCTTTTTAGTCCCCGGGTCCTTGAAAACCGAAGGCAAAGAGGAGATTATCCAAAAGGCAGAGGGTATGGTTGTCTTTTTGGCATGGCAGGATTCCAAAATGGGAAAATGAGAATTGGAAAAGCTCCTATTATCCTTTTATTTTAGAAACAAGAAATCGGAAAATCTATTTTACCCAAAACCCATTTTCTCCTTTCCTGCCAAACACCCAAAACCCAAAAATGAGAATTTAAAAATGTAAAAAGTGGCCATCCAAACACCCCCTAATTTTTGAACTTCGAATGAAACTTGTTATGAAAGCACAATAGTTTGAGGCATGAAGAGTTGTAGCAAGTATATTATTGGCAATCACGCCAAAATTTTGATCAGCTCTTCACAAATGAAGATTCGTGATGTGAGAGACATGAATCTCTTGTGAGGAAGCCAACTATTTTTATTTTTCGAAATTAGCCCATGATTTTCCACCCTAAGAGCAAGTTCACTTATTATTGTCAAAATGGCACTATCAAAATTATTTTTTGGCTTGTTACAATTTCAAAATGCCAAAAAATTGAAAGTGTCATTTTCACATAATCCGAAATTCAGACCATTGATTAAACTAATCTCAATCTTCAGTGAAAGTCTACTGACTCGATGAGTGGAAGAAAGGACAACGGATGGATTTAGATTTTGCAAAAAAAAAATGAAAAAAAGAAAAAAAGAAGAAGAAGATGGCAGTAGGAGGATTATTTGAAAAAATAGAGTAACTGTGTACATCTAATGCAATTCAAAAACGATGATTACATACGCAAACGGCAAAAAACACAATGATTGTTTCTAAACTTTGTTTGGTTTAGTTTTTGAATTTTTTTTTATGAGAGCGGGGTAATAAGTGGAGAGAGATAAAGAGAGAAATGATTGAAAGTAAGAAAAATCTTTTGAAAAATATTCTTCAAAAAGTAAAACAAACAAGGCATAAAAGTTGTGGACTTTCATATTTTGTCTTTATTAATTTTTTTAGTACTTGTTAGTTTTGCATCAAATTTGTATGAATTATTTATTCGTCGTGACGAGATGAATCATAAAAGTAAAAGGTTATGGCATTTAACCAGAAATTGTTGGAAATATTCAAAAAACATTGTGTAAATGTTATAATTTTTACACAATAATCCATTAAAGTATGAAGCAAAACTAATAAATGCGATATTTTTTTTAAATAAATACAATCTAAAAGTTGTGATCCATAACTTTTAGTTTAAAGAAAACACCCCCTAAATCTAATGAAGAATACATCTAGTAACAAAATTTAATCAAAAGCTAAGATGTCGAATTTAGGTGGAAACATCTACCCGAGAAAAACATGAAGAAACTTGCAGGAAAATGAAAAGACTGATACATGTTTCTGCCACTATCGTAAGGTCACATATGTATACTCACATGTGGGATGGGCCCCACATCCCACACACGTACTGCACAAACGTATGGACCCTTTTGCCATTGTGTGTGTGGTTTTAGTATTTTTCTCACATATTTTTATTTGGTTTATTTTCCTTGTCACAAATATGTTAATATATGTTTCAATATCAATTTCTACTAAAATTGAAGGTCCAAACACAGGACGGAGGGACTGTGCTGCGCAGCGTGTTGTGCGGAGTGAATCGCCGCCGCTCCAGTCTCGGTTTGATGATCGGAAACGTTCACTTCGTAGAGCTCGTCGAGTAGAACAATTATACCAAAAATCAGCTTGATAGGATATCATTAAGTGCCTCATCCGAACATTATTATTTTGAAACGAATGGATCCGAAACACTAGATTAAAATCAACTATTTTTTGGTACACTTAATAATTTCAAGATAATAATGTTCGGATGAGGCACTTAATGATATCCGAATGAGCTGATTTTTAGAAAACTTGTTCTACTCGACAAACTCTACGAAGTGAATGTTTCCGATTATCAAACTGAGACCGTCCTTTCAAAAAAAAATTAAGACTGAAGCGGCAGCGATTCGCCCCGCACAGCACAGGGCTGCGCAGCAGGGTCCCTCAGTCCCCAAACACATTTGACCACACGTTGTGTTTGGACCTTCAATTTCCTTTCAGAAACTACCCGAGTCCATTAACGGGGAGTGAAGAAATGATTTGATCCCCTTTTAATAAAGAAAGAAAAGAAATGTTCTTCTCCATAACTCTGGGCATCCGGATTAAAACAGAGTAGTTTACAAGACCTCGACTAGTTCGCGAGAACTAATTCTACCGTTCATTGGCGAGGAGATCACTTAAAGACAGAACAAAATTTCATATGAACTGGTCTCGTAAGAATTGATAGTACTTGCGAGGTGTCGAACATGAAATTTGGGAGGGGGCGAATCCGGTTTTAGGTCTTGACCACCAGACCAGCTCTTAAGGGTCCTTAATTAAGAAATGTTAACAGAAGAGAAATTCAATTACCAAGAGAAATTACTCTCATGATGAAAGAGATTTGGAGGCTGCTGGGTCGAAATCCCCAAGGAAATAAGACAAGCGACGAAGGTTCGATTTAGATTTGCAATTGGCAACATGGGAGCGGATTGCTCAAAAAATCCTTGAGACCCCCTGAAAAAATCGAAGGACAAACGGAGCATCTTGTTAACGAAAACTTCGTACCGATTGCAAAACTCAAAAAGTTGAACAATTCTCGTAAAATAACAAGTTAATCAGACATCATCAATCACATGATATAATCAAATTTATTTTTAAAAGAGGATGTCTAAAATCATTTTGCAAGAATAATATTCTTTCGGTCATTGGATCAATGATGCAGTAAACTCTATTTTGCAACGATGATCTATTCATGCTCTAAAAAATGAATGATGAAGATTAATTTTTGAACTTCGAATGAAAACCTGTTATGAAAGCACAATTTTGAGGCATGAAGAGCTGTAGCAAGTATATTATTGGCAATCACGCCAAATTCTTGATCAGCTCTTCACAAATGAAGATTCGTGATGTGAGAAACATGAGTCAAACATGAATCTTGTGAGGAAGCCAACTATTTTATTTTTCGAAATTAGCCCATGATTTTCCATCCTAAGAGCAAGTTCACTTATTATTGTCAAAATGGCACTGTCAAAATTATTTTTTGGCTTGTTACAATTTCAAAATGCCAAAAAATTGAAAGTGTCATTTTCACGTAATCTGAAATTCAGACCATTGATTAAACTAATCTCAATCTTCAGTGAAAATCTACTGACTCGATGAGTGGAAGAAAGGACAACGGATGGATTTAGATTTTGCCAAAAAAAATGAAAAAAAAAGAAGAAGAAAGAAGAAGATGGCAGCAGGAGGATAAATTGAAAAAATAGAGTAACTGTGTACATCTAATGCAATTCAAAAACGATGATTACATACGCAAACGGCAAAAAACACAATGATTGTTTCTAAACTTTGTTTGGAATTTTGCCTTGTTCTTTTTAGGATTCAAAAAGCATTTTTTAAAAAATTTCCTATAGATTCCCTCTATTCCCAACATTTTTCTCTCTATCTCTCTCCACTTATTACCCCTACTATTTTTCAAAAAAAATTTCAAACATTAATCCAAACAAAGACCGTTTTTGAAATTTTTTTTATGAGAACAGTAGGGGTAATAAGTGGAGAGAGATAGAGAAAGAAATGATTGAAAGTAAGAAAAATCTTTTGAAAAATATTCTTCAAAAAGTAAAACAAACAAGGCATGGACTTTCATATTTTGTCTTTATTAATTTTTTTAGTACTTGTTATTTTTGCATCAAATTTGTGTGAATTATTTATTCGTCGTGACGAGATGAATCATTAAAGTAAAAGGTTATGGCATTTAACCAGAAATTGTTGGAAATATTCAAAAAACATTGTGTAAATGTTATAATTTTTACACAATAATCCATTAAAGTATGAAGCAAAACTAATAAATGCGATATTTTTTTTTAAATAAATACAATCTAAAAGTTGTGATCCATAACTTTTAGTTTAAAGAAAACACCCCCTAAATCTAATGAAGAATACATCATCTAGTAACAAAAATTAATCAAATGCTAAGATGTCGAATTTAGGTGGAAACATCTACCCGAGAAAAACATGAAGAAACTTGCAGGAAAATGAAATGATCGATACATGTTTTCGCCACTATCGTAAGGTCACACACGTATACTCACACGTGGGATGGGCCCCACAACCCACACGCGTACTGCACAAACGTATGGACCCTTTTGCCATTGTGCGTGTGGTTTTAGTATTTTTCTCACAATGTTTTTATTTGGTTTATTTTCCTTGTCACAAATATGTTAATATATGTTTCAATATCAATTTCTACTAAAATTGAAGGTACAAACACATTTGACCACACGTTGTGTTTGGACCTTTAATTTCCTTTCAGCAACGACCCCGAGTCATCAACGGGTAGTGAAGAAATGATTTGACTCAAGCCATCGTCGTGCCATTGTCGTCAATCCGGGTCCCAACGAAACCCTCAATTTCGTTCTGATCCCAACTCATTTCTGCAACTCCGAATCTCAACTACTTCAGGAAACTTCCGACAAGACGACGATCTCTGCTGGGTGTCCCCACCCCTCTCTCTCTCTCACACTCGTGGCACAGTAAAGCATCTCATCAATTTCTTTTGGCGGGAAATCTAGGCTTACTTGGCATTTCAGCCATCGATATATACAGATAGATGGACTCGTTCGATTGATACGCACGAGGAGATGTGTTGAGATAGAGAGAGAGAGATGGGGACTTCGGACAACGAGAAGGGGCTGATACTAGCAGTGGCGTCGAGCTTGTTCATCGGTACCAGTTTCATCCTCAAGAAGAAAGGTCTCAAGCGTGCTGCTGCTTCTTCTGGTACTCGCGCTGGTCAGTCCAAACGCACTTCTCGCTCATTTTTGTAGCTCAAGGTGTATCGTGCGATAGAGTTTGGATCTCTAGTAGTAACATTTTAAGTTCAATTTCAGTTTTTAGCATTATTTCATGTCCGTGATGCAAGTGCTGATGTCCATGCCGATGAGATTTTGTGCTCTTTAATTTCAGTTGCAGATCGTGGCTGTACTCTGTGTCCATGATGTGCAATGGTGTGTTACGTGTGTAGTGCGGGGCGGATGTGTTGTCATTTGCTAGGTTTGAGAAAATGACGAGATTTTGTGCGTATGTGTAGCCACCATTTATCCTAATTAGTGAGGATAGACGGAGTGGGCAAGGGCCCCGGCCATCCGCCGGCACCCTCTTGTGTCCACCCCTGTATATATATGCATGTTTTGTGTGCGTATAGCAATCATTTATCGAACTGAGGTGGATTTAACTGAATTAGAATAACAGATACACTAGGAATTTTACAATTTCTTTGTCAACATTAGGGAGATAATATCTACTGCTCTTATTGAATAATTGCAATGAACTTCACTCTTGCTTTAGGTGTTATTCTGTTATGGAGATAAATGGATCTTTATAATGATGATCTGTTGGAAATGCCAAGCCGTTGAAGCCAAGCTAGTTAGTAATTCGGAGTGATACCAAGCATTGATGTTCATTCTTGCAATAATCTTGGGCGCAACTTTTTAATATGATTCTCAAGCGTACCTTTGATGATGGATCCCAGCCTTCATTCTTTAAAAGGCATGAGGTAATACCTTGATACAGAAACATGCATATATGCCTTTCCCAACTTAAGCAGAAGAAAAAACCATGTAGAATTTGTGACTACTCTTTTGCTTGTGCCACCCATCACTGTTTTTAGGCTTGAACCCACCCTTCAAGGGTTTGAAGGTAAATCTCTTGCTTTGTGAATTGGATCTTTACAAGTCGATGGGCTGGAAAACAAGTGGGTGGCTAGGTGCTTTTTCCAATGGTGAGCATGCATATATGGCCTGATGAGATCATACTGCATGTGATCTGTTTAAATGCATTTTCTCCTCAAGTGAATTGTTTTCCCTCCGCCCCATAGGTTGGTGAAGGTTTAACTTCTCTGAAGTTTTACTCACCTTTGCTTAGGCTCACCATCTTTCCTTGTGAATTGATCTTATTCTTTCTACTTGATTTCTTGTCTTTGTCAGATAAAAAAAGCAGCTAATAATGGAAAACTTTCCCTGATTAGTAAGATAGATGTGTGTGTGTTTTTTTTTTGTTTTCCCATTGAAATTAATGTTTTTATAGTTTATTATGCTTCTTTATAACTACTTCATCGTTATCTTAGCCCCGAGTACTGTGTTTGAGGTGTGTATAACAGTTTTATCTTATCTATATTGCAGGAGTTGGAGGGTATACTTATTTACTAGAACCACTTTGGTGGGCAGGCATGATCACCAGTAAGTATATGACACCAGCGGACACCTTCCCTCCTTCCCTCTTTCTATCTACCTCTGCAATGTTATAATAACTTAAATAAAAGACAAACACATAGTAACACATATTGGTCGAGTGGGCCATTGATGTTTGTTCTGAAATATTATGACATGCAGTGGTTGTTGGAGAGATTGCAAATTTTGTGGCTTATGTTTATGCTCCAGCAGTTCTTGTGACCCCTCTTGGTGCATTGAGTATAATTGTTAGGTAATGTAACCAAGTTTTTGAACTCTGTATTGTGAGGGAATTCGAAAAGAGAACTTGGAATACTGTTTTTGGGACTAACCTATTTGTGAAATGTGATAGTGCTATTTTGGCACACTTCATGTTGAGGGAAAGACTGCGAAAACTGGGTGTTATTGGATGCATGTCATGCGTTGTGGGATCGGTTGTAATTGTTATCCACGCCCCTGAAGAGCAAACCCCAAGTTCTGTACTGGAAATCTGGACTTTGGCAACTCAACCAGGTATAGAATTTTTAAAATATTTCTATTTTTAGCTTCTTCTTTTTTTTATTATATAAAAACTTTGTTATGAGTTGTAATTAATCATTTTTGGTTGCTTTCTTCTCTTGACAGCATTTCTGATTTATGTAGCAGCTGCATTGTCAATAGTATTGGCTTTGATTTTGCATTTTGAACCTCGCTATGGGCAGACAAACATTCTGGTCTACTTGGGAATTTGTTCTTTAATGGGTTCACTTACGGTAATATTGTTTCCTTGGTTGGAGAGTACTTTTTATTGCTCGGGTTTTATGTATCATTGCCTGGTGAAGTTATTTACATCTTGTCAAGCATTTTAGCCTGTGAAACCTTTGTCATGCCACCTTGCAGGTTTTAAGCATAAAGGCAATTGGAATTGCAATAAAGCTTACCCTGCAGGGGACAAGTCAAATTGCATATCCTCAGACTTGGTTCTTCCTATCAGTTGCTGTTATCTGTGTGGTCATGCAGTTGAATTATCTGAACAAGGTGATATTGGTTAAATCAATCCAACTGTAGTACATTATGCCGGTCGGTTACGCTTGTAAATATGCATAACATATATAAGCATACACATTCACACATATATCTTTGTATATATAATTCTCAACTCTTCAGAGAACTATTCTCTTTTCTCCCTATTCTGTGTTTGAGTAAATACTCCAAGTTCATTGTGCTTCTAAAATTATTGGTAATTGGTTGAACATCTAGAATATGGGAGATATTCAAGTTGTTTATCCTTAACTAAAGTACTTGGACATTGCACATAATATTTGTTGTGCGCTTGTGCTATGTATTATTTGAATTGAACATTCATTTGGCTGGGTTGGGTTCGGGCCAGGGTTGTAGTTGTATAGCATATCATGGAACTGTGTTCCCAAGACCACTTAAGTAATGAATGGGGTTGACATGATATTCCAAAGCCCATCCCTATGTTGTACCAAAAAAAGAAGCCCATCCCTATGTTGTACCAAAAAAAGAAGCCCATCCCTATGGGAGTTTCATTTCTGGAGGCTACCTAGTAAACTGTTCAGTTTTTAAGGAGAGGGAAGCTAGGGCCTTATAACCAGCATAGAGAGGGCTTGTCCAGGCGATGTGGGACACAATCCAACACACCCCTTGGCCCACAAAGCGTGGCAACTAGATAACAATCAACAGTTCACCAACGAAAGGCCCAAACCAGAGCTCTGATACCATGTTCAATTTTAGGGTAATCGTAATAGGGAGAAAACCCAGTAGAGTTAATTTCATTCAACGTAAAATATATATATACAAGCTGTATAATAATTGCACTACGGTCCTAGATACCTAAACTAATTACATGACAAGACACATAATTACACTAGATACAAATAGATCCATCATCTAACATAAACCTCTATTTTTTTTTTCTTTCTTAAGGATTTTGATTTGAACAAGTTCCTCTGTTATAGAAGTCTTCAAAATCAAATGAGATGCCGAGTTGTCTTGTTTGAATTTGGCTCCTCCTGGTTGACAGTAGATTTGGGAATGAACAAACTGGAAGGGGCAGTTGGTGAGGCGATACACCACAAACACAGAAGGAAAGATAATATTGAAAATTTGGGAAGATTTACAGACACTAGATTGCATGTCCAAAAGTTATGAGGTGAACCTGTATTGTCAGCCTGCATAATCATTTAATCAGTGGTTTCTTGAATCACCAGCTCTGGTTCTGATCATCACTCATATGGAAAAAGGAAGCCCAGGTAGTACCAATTAGTGGTGTCTGGAAGGGGTAGAATGAGTAATGACCTCGTATGGATATTTATGCCAGTCCAGTTTCCTAGATACCCTGCTCCCTCTAACATCATAGTGTCCTCAGTAACAGATGAGTCATCCTTATCATGGCTCATCTATTAGGTTGCCAAGATTCCTTTGCACAGTTGTGTTGGTCTTGATAGAATCAATTAAGTTTTAGGGATTGTCTTGGTCATGCAACAGGTTTGTACTCATGAACCATGGTATCTAGGTTGCCTGTTGGATGCATCTTTTTCTATGAGAATCACTTGTAGAATTTTGTTGAGCATCTGTGGACGGACAGATGTGATACAAAACGGAGTGGAAATCACTCAAGATGCAGCCTAGAGGCTCAATCCATTTGTGATGCATGCCTCTAGGTGTGAGGCGGTAATGTTTCATGTTTTGATCATGATGCTTGCTTCATTCTGGAAATGTAAGTCTGATGTACCTACCAAACATGAGTTGCTTTGGCATTTTAAGTGTTGCCATGATTATGAAAGTAGTAAAAAAGCCCATCTGCCTTTAATAATATAGGTAAATGTTGACTGCTTTAGAAGACTTCACTGTGGCTTAACTTCCGTGTATAATTCTTTGCATCTTTGTTCCAGGCGTTGGATACATTCAATACTGCAATTGTTTCTCCAATCTATTACGTGATGTTCACGACTCTCACTATTGTTGCCAGCAGTATAATGTTCAGGGTACATATCTGATCCATTGTCTTGGAGTTTCTAGTCTTCTTTTTTGCTGATGCTGCATAATGGTTCCTTCCCTAAGAGTCCTAAAACAGCATGACATATGTTTAGTGTACATCTTTTGCAGGACTGGTCAGGTCAAGATGCCACCAGCATAGCCTCTGAAATATGTGGATTCATCACAGTGCTTTCGGGAACCATAATACTTCATTCGACAAGAGAACATGAACAAGCTCCTGCTACAGGTAAAATAGACATATGTACTCTTTTTGGGCCATCCATCTTTAAGTTTTAGGGCTTTTTTTTTTTCCTAAAACACATGGCTAAACATGCGACCTATCCGAGGTAACACAATACAGAAGATATTTGAGCGCACAAAATATGAATTGTCTTGCTAACAGCAATTGATTTGCTGCAATGTATACCTCAGCCAATCAACTAAAATGTTGGTTTCAGGCTGTTTTGTACGGGCAGTTATATTTTTTTATCCCTTCCTCTTTACTTGAAAAATGAAAATACATAACGTGTGCATTTATATGTATACACTGTTTAAGCCATGAAGCAAGTACTATGGATGCTCCATTCCTATGCAATTATAAAATCGTTCCAATCTATTACTTTGAAGTACGTTTCATCTGCATGTATATGTACGCCTATATTCTTTATCACGCATGGTTATCGAAATGTATCTGCACGTTCACGCATAAACTTGATGAGCCATAAAGCAGATATCCACTTGTGAATTTCTGTTTGAAAAGTTTTTCAGGATTTTTTGCCTTCTTTAATAGGAATGCACCTTTAGAAGAGTATAACATGCATAAATTTTGTCAGGGTGTTAATTTTTCTATAACTGGTTATACGTAGGATAGTGTAAGTGTAACCATGCATATCTTCTTCTTTTTTTATCAGCACTTCGGCAGTGTAACCATGAATATCTGGCGAGGAGGATTTCTCGAAAAGAGAACCAAGAATGCTTTTGTAAATTATTAGGTGTAAATGCTTTCCTAAATTATTAGGTTTAGACTTATCCTGTTTATGTTTTGGCGAAGTGCTTCTTGAGCCGTCTTCCAAATCCCCTTCGTGCATTGTCACACAATCTTTTCTTTCAACCAAGACAAGGCAATCATTTGTTTGGTCCGGGTTGACCATTCATCTGATTTTAGCAGATCCTTTGTTATTAACTTATTATATACATCTTCAAAATCATGGAGTCAGAATCGTTTTTGCTTATGAAGTAAATAGAGGTTGGGGTAGATAATTTGATGGCTGAACTTTAAATTAGGCCAACGCTTAGCTGCTGTGAGGTTGGTTTGAGCAGCTCTGCATGCCTTAATGCTATCTAAGTCCATATATTGGCTATTCATGCAGGAACCATAACATGGTATACACAATCAATGAAGAGTATTGATGATGCGCATTTTATAACTTTAGACAATTCCGACTATTTCGAATGATGAAGCCTCTTTCTTTGGAATTGATGAGAAAACAACGTAAATCCAAACTCTGATGAAGCTGCCAATGACTTGGCATTAGCCTAGTTCAATTTGCAGAGTAGAGGTCGATGATCCTTTTTATCCTCAAAACTTTTGGGTTCTGCTTTGGGCAAGAAAATTGAGTCAGAGACGCTGGGATGCAAAACGATTCTCTCCATGGAATGAAGGTTTGCATTTTTGTACCAAACTTGGGGGAGGGACGCTCGGAAGGGGTTTTATTACCAATTTTGTTTCTCTTTGGGTTTGTCGATATTTATGCTTTTGCTTTCATTTGATGTATGTGTGCAGTTAGATTTATTCTTTTCCTCTATTTGGGGTTGTAAAATTTGTGGTACATTTGTTTCATCTAATTTAAATAAACAACTATTACATTGGTCAAATTGTCTTTACTGTTTTGGATTAGATTGTCTATGGGGGCATACATTCGACTAGATTTGTCTCTAGGTGCATAGCATCTAATAGGGAAAGAAGTAAGGGGGTGTTGGTGATACAGAATGAGAGATAAGGGGATGTCCTTGTAATTTAGCCCAGAGTAAATACTTACTTGAGGTAGAGAGGCATTACCATAGAATCCTTGGCCAATATTTTATAGGCGCTGCTATTCGCAGCCCTTTATTTTCTTTCATAGCCCAATACATTTCGGTAAATTGTTGTTGAAAATCATATATAACATTTCGGTAAATAGCTGTTGAAAATAAGATTATATTTCGGTAATTACATGTCGAAAATATGTTCAATTTTCGGTAAACAACTGCCGAACATACTTTTTCAGTAAATAGCTGCTGAAAAAAATATTATATTTCGGTAATCGGATGTTGAAAATATATCTCAATTTCGGTAACTAACTGTCGAGTATAATTAGAAATTTTTAACAGGCTATGGGAGAAAATAAAGGGCTGCGAATAGCAGCGTCCTATTTTATTAACCAATAGCACTTCTTCACTTCTTCCACATAGAAGTTGAGCGTTCAATTTTTGCAAGGAGTGCGAATGTTTGGTGTGGTGGTTGATGTTTTTTGGACTTTTCTGACCCGTATGTCGCTTAGTGGTATCCCATTCCCATTCCCATTCAGGAGTAAAGCTAGACATGAGAGAAAAAAAAAAGGAAACTTGTGCGTTAAGCTCACGAATATTAGTTCAGCAATGAGCTCAACTGATGACAATTGTGAAGAGTTGAAAACTAGCATTAAATATATAATAGGTTGATAGTAATTTCAAAACATAAATATTTAAATACAAAATGCAATTGGGTTTTATCCAGCTTGATATATAGTAAATATTTCATAGCTTCCTTGTTCGTAGACAAAGCGGATTCGTTTAACCGGATGTCTTGACCAATTTGAGTGCACCCTGACTAATTTTCGGACCTTGAAGATAACAACCGGGCATAACTCTCAGTAGCCCCAAGGTTTGGGATGGTTGGCCTTCGTAAAATTCGAACATGTGATCTCATGGTTAAACACTTATTGCGTTTTCATGCCCACTTTGCCAACCCCTTGGGTTATTTATCCAGCTTGAAATTGAGGTTCCGTTCATTTAACCCACTGGAAAATAGTGAAATAGAGAAGTTGAATGTAGTATTTCTACTTTCTAGTGCCAATTTGATATCACAAGCTGGCATAATGACTTGGTCTTGGGGTGTTGGGGCATTTTAGGGTGATGTAGGAATCGAAAAATTTCGGTCTTGACGGTGTTTTTGTTGAGAATTTTTTTTTTTTTTCCGATCTCGTTAAGTTTCAAAATTCCTCAAAAGAGAAATATGAAAAATGTATTTTAACGTAATTCTCTAATGAAAGAGATTTTTATTTTTCCTATTCCTCTAAAGAAAATATGGTATATTTGTTTGTTTCCCTATAATTATTTTGGGCAAATTTAAGAGCACAACAATTTCTACTACATGTATGCTATTTTTCCAAAGATATCTTTTTTTGCCATAAGCTCAAACTTATACAATAGGACGTCAATTGTTTCCTAACAAACTCATTATTACAAAGTGAATTTTCCCAATTAGGTAAAAAAGGTTCTTTAAGCTTTAGGAAAATTAATCAATTTATTTCCTAATCTAATTCGAAAAAGGAGAATACAATTTACAACCAATCTTATATTCAAGAGAAAAAATTGGACAAACAATCTTACGAAAAGAGGAAGAGAATTGATTTTCGCAGTACTCATATTACTTACCGCACTCTATAAGAGAGTGTGAAAATAAGTCCCTGGAGAAAACAAAAAAACCATTCAAAATTAGAGGGTGATAATTCTATGGGAGTGATTTTGCCACTCACCTTTTTGTTAATGTCACTCTTCCTTGTATCAATATAAGATGATTTGTTTTGTTTTATGAGTAAAGAAGGGTGACATTAACAGAGAGTGACAATCAATTCTCAATTTCTGAACGAAATACTAACCGAATCAGGTGTTCCACTTTTAGAAAAAGTACTTTTTTTTCAAACGGAGGTAATTTCAAACTCAAATATAATGAAAATAAAAAATATTTTTAACATTTTTTTTGCATCGTTTAAAAGATCTCAATGAGATCTATCAAACAAAATTCATATTGATAGAAAAATTATTTACGTAAATACATAATTTTTAAACTTAAAATTACTTTTTTTTCTAAAAGTTCTTTTTTTAACGAACCGGAACTAACAAATAAGGAAGTAGTAGTAACTCCAAACCCTGCAAAACCGTCCGATCGGCCCTAATTTTAATGTGAATAAGATTAGGACACCTCCTCCACCGTCCGATCAAACTCCCCAAAACGCCACTTCCCATAGAAGGAATATCTTCGCTGCGAACAGACGCACACGCAACCTTTCTATCTACTCAGCAATACACGAGAGAGAGAGAGAGAGAGAGAGAGAATCACAGCTATACAGCGAGCGAGAAGTTTTCTAGTGAGAGAGGAAAGCAAAGCAACCATGGCGGCGACCGTGTCTACTAGTGTCTGGTCGAAGCCCGGCGCGTGGGCCCTAGATTCCGAAGAAAGCGAGGCCGAACTCCTCCACCAGCAAAGCGAACAGAAGACTTCCACCTACGCAGCCAAGACCAACGGCGAGTCGGCGTCGGATTTCCCGTCGCTGGCGGCGGCGGCCTCCACCAAGACCAAAAAGAAGAAGCCCCAATCCATGACCCTGTCCGAGTTCACCAAACCGGCGACCTACCAGAAGCCCGCCCAAACCGTGACCCACGTGGATCTCACGATGCTCCCGACCGGGCCGCGCGAGCGAACCGCAGAGGAGCTGGACCGGTCCAGGCTCGGCGGCGGGTTCAGATCGTACGGTATGGGCAGAGACAACGAATCTTCTAGTTCCAAGTGGGGCGGCGGCGGCTCTTCTTCTAGGGCTTCTGACGAGATGCCACGTCGGCAGGATAGGGAATTAGCCCCGTCGCGCGCCGATGAGGTGGACGATTGGGGCGCGACGAAGAAGTCGGTCTCTGGTAACGGTTTCGATAGGAGAGAGAGAGGAGAGAGAGGCGAGAGAGGAGAGAGGGGAGGGTTTTTTGGGTTGGAGTCTAGGGCGGATGAGTCTGACAACTGGGGTGCGAAGAAGAGCTTTGTGCCGTCGGAGGGACGGAGGGAGAGGAGAGTGGTGGGGTTCGAGTCTAGCGGGGGAGCAGATTCGGGTAATTGGTTGAAGAAGAAGGAAGAGGAGGGGGGGAGGAAGGTTGGGGGCGGTGCTTTTGATAGTTTAAGAGAGAGGAGAGGAGGTTTGGATTCGAATGGGGGGGATTCGGAGAATTGGGGAAAGAAGAGAGGTGAAGAGGGGATTGGGAGTGGTGGGGTGAGGCCTAGGCTTAATTTGCAGCCGCGGACCCTGCCGGTGAGGGTCGATGTGAGTCAGCAGAATGGTGGTGGTGGTGCAACACCGCCGAAGCCAAAGGGGGTGTCGAATCCGTTTGGCGAGGCGAGGCCGAGGGAGGAGGTGTTGAAGGAGAAGGGGAAGGATTGGAAGGAGATTGATGAGAAGCTTGGGAAGAGGAGTTTGAGTTTTGGGAGCGGGAGTGGAAGGGCGACCACGCCCGATGAGAGGAGCTGGAGGAAGGCGGAGTCTGCTGATGTTCGTCCTTCGAGGTTTGTGAAACAAACAAGCTTTTTGCAGAACATGATTGGTGTAGATTAGTTGCTTTGAACTTGATTTTTGTTGCATCATTAACTGTTCTTATGTTGTGTGCTTGCCTGAATGTTTTGACGGATAGAGGTTATTCTGTTACCATTGAAACCATTTTGTGCAGACTTGGCATTGGGACTTAGGTTTTAATATTTCTGTTGTCACTCAATTGGTGGTTGACTTTGTTTTATTGGATTTCTTCGTTTATCTATACAAAAGAATTGATTTTGGTCATTACATGTGAGGCCATCGATTTTGAGAACATTGTCCCAAAGCAAACACAGTCTGTGTGAGTTGAAAAAGAGAGGCTTTTAACTGGGGATCTGAAGTGTGCGTTCATGGCTTAATAGATATTGCTTGAGGGGAATATGGTAAAAAGCCGTTACAATTCAACTTTTCATATGGTAGCATCGGTGAGAAGAGTTTGAACTGTAAAACGACAAAGCAGGTTGTGGTGTTTATTAAAGCTTTAGTTTTGGGTGTTTCCTATCGATATCAGTGAGATGGTATGTACAGTCCCCACTCAAAGTGCGCATGAAATATGCAATTGTTTTGGTACATGCAGCGGCTGGTTTTTTAAGATCATAAAGATTGAGTCTTTTTTCTGTCTAGGTTGGAAGTGTTTGATAAATTGGTTTAGACGGTAGTCAATAGCGTCATGTTTGTACTAGGGATGAAAGTTTTACCTAATAAATCTAACTGACAACCAAACCGGACAATTTTTAGCATGTTCCGTCGGTTTTACGAGTGTCACTGTTTTGTTCGGTTTTATATCCATTACAGCTTTTTGGTTGTCAGTTTTGAGATAAAAAAATGTTCTATGGCCTATAGGTCTGTATGTTTTCGTCTTTAGTCAATTTTTTCTAACATTTTATTTTTGAATAAAGGTAGGGTGTATGCATTCAAAAAGTAAAAAAAAAAATATTAAAAATCAGTAAAGACAGAAAAACACAAATGATGAAGTGGTCAAAAATTTTGGAGATAACTTTTTTAAGAGGAGAGGAGCAAAAACCGGTTCGGTTTTGGGGAAAACCTCCGTCTTTTCCCGAACCTAACCTAACCTAATTTTGTATTAGATGCATCATCCTAGCCATCCATCTATTTGTCCAAATGTTAGACCCCTAAACTCTTACCCGTTTCAGTTCTTCCTTCTCCTTTCCTATTTACCCTGTCAGCTATCTCCTCTACGGCAGTGGTTTGCAACTGGGTACCATGCAGCACAAATTGCAGACACAAATTTTTATGCATGTCAATGTAAGAAGAGGAACCTCAATCCTTTACAGCCCTAAGCTCTTTGGTTAGATTAATTCATGTTTTTTTTGAGCGAGCGTTGTTCATGGCTATTCTGATTGTCCATTATTTTTTCCACAAGTCGCTTATGAAAATGGATTTTACCCCTTAGTCATGAATACGACTGTTTTCTTGAAAACCGATGGAACCGATCAAACCCAACTGTTCTGACCTGGTTTCTTTCGCAGAATGGTCATTCTCGGTGCATGAATCTTAAAAACCGACTTGACGAGTTTAATTCGAAAAGTGGGACAAAGTGGACCTAACAGAACCAATTTCAGCCCTAGTTTGTATGTTGGAGATGGTCCTACTTGTGTTTTGTTATTTTATTTACTTATTCATTAAGGGTTACACTACTACTGAGTATGCTGAGCACGTGTTGTTAGGATGCTAGGTGGTAAATTGTTGCCTTTGATACTTGTTTTTTCAACAAGGCAACCGACATGCTCATTCTTGGATACAGTGTTATTAGAATGGTGTGGTTTTCAATAGCCATTGCTTTCCCAAAAACCAGTTTTCCATATTCGTACCAAATCTTGTCTTGTCTGGTCCAATTAAGGTTTCTTATTCAAGTAAACTGTGCTCTGGGGACCGTCCTAGATTTGTACATACTTTTGCATCCTGTTTCTTTGCTCTTCATTAACTGAAGTAATTGGTTCAAGGGCTTCGGCCGCTTTGCATCCATTATTAATTTATTATCCATCATAGATGTTGCAGCCTTATATACCCTGCATACCTGCAGGCATATAGATGTTTTGATTTGGTTTGTTTCAAGTGAAGCATTAAACAAAAGCGGGTAGATGTGTTAGCTGGCAAAATGCGCTATGTGAAACTTATCTCTTTCTTTTGCATGCAGTGCTGATAAAGTTGAAGGTGACCTTGATTATGTTGAAGGTGACCTTGATCGTGCGGAAGGTGACCTTGATCGTGTGGAAGGTGACCTTGCTGAAGAAAACACAAGGGTGATGGCGTGATCCTTAAAAATGAAAAAAGAGAGATGGGGGAAACAGAGAGAACTGTATCGGCTTGTTGGGAAGTTCTAAGTACTGGTTTTGGTGTTTTATTAGTTTTTTAGTTTCTTCAGTTATTTTTTTGTCCTGGCTGGTGTTAGTTACTACAACACATGGTATGGAGTCAGTTTTGGTAGATTTATAAGAAATTGGGTTTTTAAAGGGCCTTATTGGCTTGTTTGTAAGCACGGTGTGGTGATAATTTTGGCATACTTCTGCGCACTTGAATTATTAAGGCCCAAAGGACTTGATTGTATCGTGTGTTAGAACAATCCTTCATATTTTCTTTCTTCTTTCCCTCCTGCTGTGAAGTGACTTGTTGAGAATTGAATCTTGAACATTGTACATCGATTATGCTTGGTTTTTTTGTGTTTTTTTGGTTATTTGATGAATTATCAAGAAGTGTCCGGCTATGCTATGTGATTATCCTGCTACGAGATTGTTGATGGGCTTGTGTTCTTTCTCCTCTCTAACCCAAACACTTTTTATTTTCTCCCCAAAGCCAAGTCTTTGGCTTTTTGAGCTCACAGAATTCCTTTTGTAGGCAAGACGTTGCCAAACCTCATACACGGTGGAACAGAGGAACGATGATAACGGTGCTGTTTTCTTTTGTTTTCGTCAAGTTCCAAACAGGGGTTAAAAATATTGCTGTGGCTATAAGCTGCTTGTATTGGGTTGGACCTAAATTTTGCTTGGCTGTTTCGGGTCGCAGATACTATCATCCTAATTCCTAAAGTGAATTCGGGTCTCAGGCATTCCATAATCTGCAAAACCCAAAATTCGTGAGCTTGTTTAAAACCAAGTGGTCCGAGTCTCAGAATTTGCTTCCTCTTTGGTCTCAGGGACATGGTCAAAATCTCTTGTATGTTGTCAATTCTTGAGTAGTCGGTCCAAGTTAATAAGTGGCTTAAATTGGCCGCTTAATGGAAGTTGGAATTGGCTCTCTACGGATTAATTGAGGTGGGTTTAAATTGGTCAAGACATCCTAAATTGCCTAAAATAGAATGATACTAAATTAGTGTGTAAAATGACATGCGACAGTGTAACACGTTATGAAGGAGAAATTTTTGGGTGTCGGGTGGGTACCATATGGCCGTGTCCATGTGGTGCCTGAGCAGCGCATCCGGACCGTCCAAACTGTGTTAGACGGCCCAGATTTAAACCGTCTCTCTCCTCTCCTCTCACCCCACCTCTCTCTCTCTCTCTCTCTCCAAATCTGAGCCGTCCAAAACCGAAATGAACGGCCCGGATGCGTTGTTTGGGCACCACGTGGTGCCCGCTCGGCAACTACCTCCTTTGTTTAATGGAAGCACTAATTAAATATATATTACATACATAGGTATACATATTTGGGGCCCCAATTTTTGGCCAAATTTCGGGGGCTTAAGTCCGCCGCCTTGTCCTCCTTAGCTCAGGGCCAGCCCTGCCACCGACCCTTTCACTCGGCAACCTTTCCCCATACTCTGTTTTACATTCGAAAGTGTTGCAATTTTATTCACATCAATGCATATCTCGTGACTATTCTTTTCTTGGCAGTAAATTAGAAGACTTTTGGTGCATGAAAAGGGTTGATGATACATTGATCCATCTGTCGAGAACTCTTGAGGGCTTTGGTTTTCTTCGTTTCCCTTTAGATTCTCCTAGTAGTAGTAGATCTCTCTTCAGTCACCATTAATGCTTTCCACCAACTTCAACGGCTAACTAATACTCGCCACTCCGTAGTAGAAAAATAATAAAGCCATACACGTCTTGTGATTTTGAAAACATGCAGGAAAACGCGCTTCTTTGTGAGAAATTTTTCGGTGACGGATGGGTACCACGTGGTGCCCGTGCAGGCCCAGATTGAAACTCTCTCTCTCCTCTCATCCCACCACTCTCTCTCCTCTTTCTCTCTCCAGATCCGAGCCGTCCAAAACCAAAATGGACGACCCGCTCGCAAAATGAGTAAAAGCTTACTTTTGATAGGTTTGGCTTCAATTCAAATGTCTTTTTGCCTTTTCCAATTCACATTGACAAGAAGAACCCAAAAATTTTAGTCCAAACAAAATTAAAGTCATCTTCCATTAATTTAATTTAGTTTTAACCCCAAATGAAATGTCCAACAGAATCTAAACATGTACTATTACAAAATAATAAATGGACATGCAGCTTCAGAAAGAAGGTAGGTGAGGAAAAGGTGACTCACACAATTCACATCCTAAGTATGAAATGTTGCCAATAAGACAAGCCCTTCTCCCTGGTTTGTAATCGAGTCTATTTGCTAAAACTTTAAGATTTTGAATAATAAAATTATTAGTCTAGTAGTAATTAACACGGTATCATGAATTTGGTTATAGGAGGAGATATTCTAGAATCTACTACACGTAAACGGAAGAAAATTGAGTGATTTGTTTCACTTAGATGATTATTCGATCAGATGTTGCAGCGAGAAATAAGGTGGATGAAATTTTTTGTATGTGGACAATTGGGATGTTAAAGCAAACCATTGATGTAATAATAAAAATGAAGCCAGCGCAGAATTAAATCTTAGATCATTAATAAGAGAACTTTGTTAGTACGATGTAATCAATGAAACATGTCATGAAGGAATCCTTAATCTCTGTTTTTCATCACAAAAGTGCTACACACAACGGTTGTGTAAAACACAACACACAACTAATCTCTAGCCATTCATGACTGTAATGAATGGTCAGGATTCGCTCAAACTCTTCCTCATAAAAGTTAAATTTATCCATGGAAGAGTTTTTTTTTAAATCTAGACCGTCCAAATACAGCTGGACGGTCAGAATTACACATACAACCAACACAATGGTTGTGCAAGTAGCATTTTTGTTTTTTCATCATCATAGGAAAACAGATGTTTCAGATTCTCAATTAATGCAATAATACAATTGCATTTGTGTCATCTTCGCATTAATTTGTCATCAAAACTTCGAGACCTGTGACTCGAAAAGCTAACTGTGGGAACAACCAACACAATTCCTTCAAATTAATTTTAAGCCCACAAACACCTTTAACACTTGTTCTTCTTAATTAAAGGAGAAAGGAAAACCTAATTATCCAAACACGGGAAAGAAGAATGAAATTCATGACCTGCATACTTTTCACAACCTTCGAAGTAGGCCAGAAAGAACCCTTTAAAATCCTGTGACTCGACCATTCTGTTAGGGCTATTTATGGGTTGTTTTCGGCCTACCTCGATGATTGGGACAATGATCTTTTAGAGATCATCAAAGACATCAACTATGAGAAAATCATGTTAAATGAATATCAATCAGTTTACTTTCGCGAACAAGATCATTCATGTTATAATAATATGAACACAAAGCACAATGAAAACAACCAAACAAAATACAACAACCAAAAGAACAAAATACAAAGAAAAGTCGAATGAAATTAGATGCTAGATCCGGACCCATACAATCACACTCGTGAAGATGAGTGAAATGACCAAGATCTGCAACCAATTGTTGGCTTTTTTGTTAGAAAGTGGTTCTTATTCAAAATATTTGGGTAAAAATCAAAAAAATTTACTTTTTCGATTTCTCTCGTCGAGACGAATCAATAAATTGAAAAAGTTTGGTGCAAAATTAACAAGCATGAAAAAAATTTGAATAAAGACAAAAAAAGAAAAGAAGTGAAATAAGTTGTTAGCGGAAGGGACCTAAATACTCTAAAATGATCAGAACTTTACTGGCAGCAATGAGCATTCCATATGAAAGTGTACCGAGCCAGCTGCTGCAGTAGTAAGCCAAACTCCTCTGGCAATTCTACAAACACAAGATGAGTCTGTGATGGGGTGTGAAAGGTCGGCTGGTCCTGTTAAGGTTGCAGGGTTTTTCATCAACGCCCTTAAATGAGAGTTTCCGTACGCTAAAAACAAAGGGTTCTTTTATCAGACGGCCTTTTCTTTCCACACCTAATAAATGGAGACAGTTGAGAGTTAGCTAAGCATTTGGTTCTATATTTATCACTCCTCAGCCCTCATGTAAGTGCTCATTCACATTTCTCTCTCTGGCTTGCCATACTCTGTTTCTCTCTCTTAAAAGCTTCACAAGTTTCATGGGTTGGCCACTCAAGATCTTGTTTGCAGCTTTTCTGCTTGCTGCTGCAGCCATTCATGGAGCTCAAGGAGATGCTATGGTCACTGGCACTGTCTTCTGTGACCAATGCAAAGATGGCCAGATTTCACTCTTTGATTATCCCCTCAGAGGTGATCAGATCTACCTCTCGATCTTTTTTACATAATAAAAATATCTTTGGAGCAATGAGTGCAGACCCACAAAAATGTCTACAAATGCTTTTCGAGATTTGGGTCTGTATTGCTTCCCTAATCCTTGTACATTTCAATTTCGAGTCCAGGCATTCAGAAAGAATTTTGAGTCTGCACACGTTTTGTTGAATTGAGTAACGACAATTCTAGGCACCCAGATTTTTTTTTTCAAAAGGGATAGTATGTGGGTATAGATTCAAACCAAGTAGAGTGTACTTTCAAATTCTCAGTAAAATTACGTTTTTCCCCTCTAATTATGTAGTAGCATTTGCATATAGAGTAATGAGATCGACTAGGCCAATTGACCCAACAGTCGCAGCTGCAGTTGTACTGTCCGATTATTGATTTAAATCCTATGAAGATGAGTTTGATACCCGTCGTGATTGATTGTGTTGGGACTAGAATGGATGAGGTCGTTAAAAAATTGAGTAAGGCCCCCGTTCACTAAAGTTATTATTTTTTGAGTGCTTATTTTCCATTTTACGAGATAAGTCATTTTCTCACAATATATTATTTTTAATTTAAAAAATAAGTATTTATTACTTATTTGAGTTAGGAGGCCCAAGAATTTAACAGCAGAACTTGTGCAGGAAGGAAAGTAGCAGTGGCCTGTGCTGACAGCAATGGGCAAATCACAATGTGGAAAGAAGAGACAACAAATTGGTTTGGAAACTATGCCATGACGTTTGAGGGCACCCCTGACTTGAGTGGTTGTTATGCCAGGGTTTCGGGCAGCGGAGCGGGGTGCGGGGCGGCAGCTGGTCCACCCAAGAACCTAAAGATCATGTTCAGGATGTTTGATACGGAAATGTTTTCTGTGGAACCTCTGCTTTCTGAGCCTGCTCAACCCATGTCCTTTTGCTCAAGGTCTTCCACCCCCGTGCCGGCACCAGTAACCCCAGTTACACCTTCACCGGTGGATAGACCACCGGTGCCTCGACTGCCGCCAATGCCGCCACTTCCTCGATTGCCGCCAATGCCTCGACTGCCACCAATGCCGCCACTACCGCCACTGCCTCCAATGCCACCGATGACATTCTTTGAAGCATCTGCTTGTCCATACAAGTAAGTTGAATTTTTCAAGAATTAAATGATAAAAATGATTTGATTGAGCAAATTAAGAGCAGCCCATATTTCATTTCCACCCCTCGAATTCAGAACTTGGTAACGTGGGCCTTCTTCTTCACTAAATCAGATGAATGCAGACAAAAGGGCAATCACTTGAAAGAATTTTTTGAAAGAACTTCTTCGAATCGAATCACTTGAAATGAATTGCCTAAGTGTGGAGGTCAAAAGAGATGGCAAGTCTCTTGCAAATGAACAAGTTACTTGGTTGGACTTTGGTCATTCAAAAGAGTTGGAAGAGTTTACCCGTCGTGTAAAGATTTGACTTCTATTTGAATGCACTCCAGCTTCAATGTGGTAAAAATCTTGAAAAACTCAAATCTCAAAGCACGAACGTGCAAGTAATGTTGGACAAAATTTTCGAGACAGAATCTCATGCCCGTTTTTTTAGACTCCAAAGCATCGCCATGACTACTCTAGTGATTATTGAATTGTGCTGCTTCTTCTTTATTTTTGAACGTATGGTTTCTTTATCCCTCTCTCTTTTTGTTGAATCGTTAGGAACTGGACAATGCCAGAGTACAAATGCTACTGGAAGGCAGTGAGCCCGGACATGAAAGTAGCCGTTGTTTTCGGACTGATTGCGGCCCGGAGATATGGGACAGACATGTCACTATGGAAAGGGCTTCAAGGCCGGGGGGACCCTTACAGAACCCTCCTAAGGGAAGCCACAACTGCACTCCTCAACTCTTATAACAGTGTTCAATTCCCATTTCATCCCCTCGGTGTGATCCAAGACACGAATTGGGCCCTGATGGGATCCACGCGCCATGTTCTCCATACGGCTTTGCGTTTCATGAGGGCTAATGCTGGATATGGGAAAGTCAGTTGCAAATTCACCCCTTGCAAGTAGTGATCAAGAGGATTCATTTGCTTTTCTGAGTTTAATTTATATGAGGCTGTTTTTAGTATGTTATAAAATGTTATTTATCTTTAATAAAGCGTGCATTGATGTGCTGAGTTAGCGAATTCCTCACCGTTATATTGCAGAAAGTCTATGTACACATTCGTGCAGAGGTCATATATACCAAAATGTCCGATGTGCCTAGTCTCAAGGGACAAGGGACCATTAACCCTTGTTAAAATATCCTTGTGGTGAGTTAGGGTCCATTTGAATAGTGTGAAAGTGATAGAAAATGCAAGAAAGAGAAAATAATGAATGCAGAAATGTACACAAAATCAAAATCGCATATGTGTAAAGTAACTATAATCATTGTTAAAGTAGACAATAAATAGGCTCTTGCCCACCACTTTACTCAAAATGGGGCTTACACAGTTAAATCTGGATATCAATTGGCATATGAGGCTTTTTTGAGACAACAAACAGATAAGCCAGAGCCCTCTTTCAAACCTAAGGAAGGCTTTTGGAAACTTGTCTGGAAGTTGAAAGTCCCAAGTAAAATTCGTAATTTCTGGTGGAGAGTTTGTAAAAATGCAGTGGCAACCAAGGAGAATCTGTACAGAATGAGATGTGCCAATTCTAGTAAGTGTCCATTATGTGATGAGGCAACAGAATCTATAGAACATCTTCTTTTTGCTTGCCCGTGGACGAGGGCAGTTTGGTTTGGATGCAACATTTGTTTAAATGGTGATAGAAGCAGTCTAGTATCAGCTTTACGGTGGTCTTTTGAGGTGTTTGAAAGGTTGGGTTCAAAAGATGCAGTCACCTTTCTCAGCAAAGTGGCTCTTATCTCTTGGTACATTTGGAAAGCAAGGAATGATGCCATCTTTAGTAGAGGGGGAGTCAGCCCTTTGGAAACAGTTGCAAAGGCGAATTTTGCAATGACAGAATTTTCATGTACTAGAGAGAGTCTCAATGTCCACATGGATAACCCTCCACATAGAGATGATATTTCTCATTGGAAGGCTCCGGACAGAGGTAAATACAAAGTTAATTGTGATGTTGCTATGTCAGCAAAAGAAAAAGAAGGGTTTGTTGCAGTTGTTCTACGTGATTGGGAAGGGAAAATTGTAGATGGTAGAACTAAGCCAGTAAAGGTTTCTTCAAGCTTGCATGGGGAGCTTTCAGCCATAAGAGAAGCGTGTGTGATGCTCAAGACTTTGGATATTAAAGAGGCCAAGATAGAATCTGATAACAAGCAAGCCATTTCTTTGAGTGTTTCTGAATTGGTCCCTCCCTGGGAAGTTTTGGCGGTGGTGTTGGATATCCGTGACATGGCTAGAAGAGGGGGCCATAGCTTTGGATGGATTCGAAGGCAAGCTAATGGGGTTGCCCACCATGTGGCAGCGTTGGCAAAGAGAAGAAATCTTCCACCCAGTTGGACTGCTTCACCCCCCTTTTCTTTATTTACTGTTTTATGTAATGAAGTCCCTATGTAGCCTTGTAGACCTTTTTGTCTGATCAAAAAAAAAAAAAAAAAAAAAGGCTCTTGCCCACAAAGCGACCCTGTAAAAGCAAGTAAGAGTATACGCCAAAGCGTAGCATGTAGAGATTTGCCAATCAGTATATCAGCCACCGCCATAAAAGATGCAGGGATCACACATGCGGCCACGTCACGCACCAACCTCCGACTGCTGAAGAAGGCACACAAACTAAACGTGCTAACCAAATTAGAACCGGGTTCGCATTCGCTAGGTAGTGTAATGAGATTTGGATAGTAAGGCAGGCAAGTTTGAATCTATCCCTTGCCTCTTGATTCCGAGGGTTTATACACCAGTGATGGATTCTAGGCCCATTGAACATTTGGTGCTCCAGTAGCTACCACCTGCAAGCGAAACAAACACCAAAGGAACATAGTACTAATATTAACGCATGGCCTCTGGTTGCTGCCTGAGCTGCCTCCATGGCTGTATCAGTAGAGGCGGCAGCACGCTTATCTCCCCCACTCTTCCTTCTTTTTGAGTTGACACTTGACAGTAAGAAGAATCGTGGGAATTCTTCTTTAAGAGTAAGCTCTGCTCCCCAATCCATACCTGATCCCAGAATATTGTTGATTTTCCATCATTATCCTTGACTTACTTTAAAACCCTGGTTGATCTGCTCTCAAAAATAGAGTTATCATCCCCCACTTTGCACATATCTTTCCAAATGTTTGAGGCTCTCGAGTTCTGAGGTAATGTTGGTAGCCATTGGTTGCCACCAATATTGTACTTTCCTTAGATAACTTTCACCCAAAGAGATGTTTTCTCTTTTTTGAACCTCAACCACCATTTAGCCAGCATGGCACAATTGTGTTGCATTATATATCCTCTTGATTCCAAGTCCTCCAAATTTCTTTCCTTTAGCTAGCCGGTCCTACTTGATCAAATGCAGCTTTCTTTTTTCTGCTGTATCCCCTCAAATGAATTGCCTTTGTAGTTTCTTTGCTCTTTCCAACATAGGAGCATCTGGAGGCCTCCTTTTTATGGAACAAAGAAGTTGTCGACCTGGAGAACACAATTGTCCACAAGCATTTCGTCATAATCAAAGGCAAATTGTCATCTGATTTTGATTGTGTGTTAGCCAATATTTATGATCCGAACTCAGTTCAAGATCGACAGAGTTATCTGGGAAGAGTTGATCTCAATCAAAATTTCTATGCAATTTCCGTGGTGTGTTGGAGGGGATCTTATGAGATACTATCGATCAGTGTGGTCTGTCGTTTTCGTACCAAAAATATAATTTATAAAACCAAGGAATTAACTAGTATTCCGAAGAACAGTGATTAAGTCCAGGATCGTCCGCAGGGAGTAAAAAGCTGAGTTGCAGTACTTTCAATTAATTTCTAATTTAATTCGGAAAGTAAAGAGAAGTTGGATTTTGATTTGGATTTGATTAAACTAAAATTGAAGTAGAAAGCGATTAAAGTTTTGAAGACAGGAGAGAGAAGGGACTAGGGCTTCGATTCCACCTTCCCTTTGCAATATAACCGTTATAAAATCTAGGGTAATTATTCAACATAAGAAAATAAGATTGTCCCTGGGGCTTGCAATCCCTATCGAAAATCATCAAGAGGATTCACAGGAATCGTACACCGTAAAGGCTATCTCAACATAGTGCGGATCGTCTCATTGGATTTAACCAACGGCACGACTCGTCTAACGCAGTATAACCCATATCGGAGACTATCCTGGATAATTGAAAACTATTGTATGACAGCACTTGATATCCAAAATACAAACACAATAGATAAATAGGAAAAATATGTTCTTTCATAAAAACTATGAATTATCCCAAGTCATACAATTCATTGTTGAATAAAGCCCCTAAAAATTAAACGATTACATTATTCGGAGAAAGTTTCCTCGTTACCCTAGCCGAAGGATTTAGCCGCTCATCGAGGAAGGGATGATCGGGCAAAGACAGAACTCCATTGAAGCTTCTGCCGAATCTGTCGTGCTCTCTCTGTTATGTGTCGAAAATATCCCCTCGTGTCGCGGCTGCTCCCATCTTTTATAACAGTATACAGGCCGAAAATCCTACTAAGGGCCTCGTTCAATTACTCGAGCTCCCAAGACTATAATTGCGCCCAGTGTTGGCCGCTCGAACCATACTCGTCAAAGCCCTTTCTAATAGCCCAGTAGAAAGCTATAGGTATACTAGCATGATTAAATGCTTTTCGGAAAGGGATTAATTGGACGGCTGCAACATAGACTTTTATCAATATTTTTTCCATTAATTTTCCAATCCAACTCGGTGTGCCATTTAATTGCTTCGCAAGCTCTGCAATGAGAAAAATAACTGTCAAACTGCAAATAATATAATAAATGAACATAACAAGAGTAAATAAGGGGGCGTAAATGGGCACATTTACGCACCTATCACAGTGAGAGAAAAGGATGTGACAGAGTTGACAGAGGCATGTGAGACCTATTAGAATTTATCAACAAGATGGAGTTGCACAACCTACCAATGATGGGAAGAAGGTTCACATGGGCAAATTTCCAAGATTCTGCAATCCATAGCAGAATTGACAGATTTCTTGTGTCCATAGAATGGATTCAGAAGTTCAAGCCAAATCAATGGGGTTTACCAAGGCCTATTTCAGACCATTGCCCCATCATGATTGCCGAAGATTCAAGAGACTAGGGCCCTAAACCGTTCAGATTCATGGATGCTTGGTTATCAAATCCAAAATGCATGACCCTAGCCAAAAAAGCATGGACTGAATGTCCTGCTCCAGGGTGGCAGGTTTCAGAATAATGAAAAAACTTCAAGCAGTTAAGATTTGTTTGAAGTAGTGGAACAAGACAGAGTTTGGGGACATCAACACCAAAATCCAAACCATAGAGGAAAAGCTCCATTTCTTGGATACTGAAGGGGAACTAAGACAACTTGCCAGCAATGAAATTGAGGAAATTGTCAAAGATGGCAGAAAGTATATGGAGACAGAAAGCAAGAATGAGATGGATGAAAATGGGAGATAGAAAGATTTTTTCAAAACCCTAAAAAACAAAAGGTATCACAGAAATCTCATTGGAGCTATCAAGGCAGAGGTAAGGGTGCTGGAAGAACCAAATCAGATCAAAGAAGCAGCAGTGACATACTTTTCAAACATTTTCAAAGAAGAGACAAACAAGATCAACTTTGGCTGGTACTTTCCCAAGAATGATAACTGCTGAGATGGCTTTGAATCTAGAAAAGGTCTTTGAAGAAGTGGAGATAACTCAAGCAATTAAGGAATGCCGTAACTTTAAAGCACCAGGTACTCTCTCTCTCACATCATTAGGAACTGGAAAATGCCTGAGTACAAATGCTTCTGGAAGGCAGTGAACCTGGACATGACAGTAGCCGTTGTTTTCAGACTGATTGCGGCCCAGAGATATGGGACAGACGTCACAGACATGTCACTATGGAAAAGGCTTCAAGGCAGGGGCGACCCTTACAGAACCCTCCTAAGGGAAGCCACAACTTCACTCCTCGACTCTTATAACAGTGTTCAATTCCCATTTCATCCCCTCAGTGTGATCCAAGACACGAATTGGGCCTTGATGGGATCCACATGCCACGTTCTAAATTCAGCCCTTGCAAGTAGTGATCAAGAGGATTCATTTGCTTTTCGGAGTCTAATTTATATGAGGCTGTTTTTAGTTTGTTAAATCTTGTTTATCTTCAATCGAGTGTGCATTGATGTGTTGAGTTTTCCCTCACCATTATGATTGCAGAAAGTCATTCGTGCATAAGTCCGGAAACAGATGTAACCGATATGTCCGATAAACAAGTCCTCACTTAGATCTATTGAAATTAGCATTAGCATTACATATCAACTCAAAACTCTTTCAAAACTAATTCCAAAAATTCTTTTTAACGACTCAAGACTAGCAACAAATCCTTTTTAAGTCCTTTCAGAGAGAGAGAGAGAAGATAAGGCACAAGACTTAGAGTTGCAAAGATTTGAAAGCTCATCTGCGGGTGCATCGGGACATTAAGAAGAATGAGCATTATCCTTTTCTTACCATTGGGTGTATTGGAGATACCCTAACACGTTTGTTTCGCAACTTTTTTGATATATAGTTGTTCCGAATAATTAAATGTGCACAATCAAAGATATATAAAGTGATGGATTAAAAAACAGAAGAGGATTTAATGCCAAATACTCCAAAATAACCCGTGATCAAAG
The DNA here is from genome assembly GCA_019656835.1 of Rhododendron ovatum. Classification (NCBI taxonomy): domain Eukaryota; kingdom Viridiplantae; phylum Streptophyta; class Magnoliopsida; order Ericales; family Ericaceae; genus Rhododendron; species Rhododendron ovatum. The sequence continues at coordinate 2,842,487 of CM033802.1, read as the reverse complement.
TACTGAGTGCATCTTGTCCCTCGTATAAATCTGTGAACTCAGTGGAAAATAGTTAAATTAGACTATACCTTCAAACATGAACAGATAAAATTCGTCTACTCTACACCTCGTTAAGTTCATCTGGCAAATCAGAGAGGTCCGGGAATTCATGAGCTTTTAGCCAATAGAGTGTATCATCCTCCAGAATTAGCTGCGGCAAATTACAGAAGAAAACTTAAGGTTAGAAGGGGAGTCCGGTAAAAAAACAGAGCAGAAAGGATTAGACAATTGTACAATTCAACATGAAAAAAAGAACCACAAAGGACAATTTTACAAATCATTACTCGTTCCTCACTTTAGTAAAACCAAACCGGGGCTGAGTGCTCTTTGAGAGGGCCGTTAGAGTCTGTCTGGCTAATTATTAACCTCCAAAATTAATAAACGAGGCTCGACAGCCCTTTCGAGATACTTTAACATGCTATCATAGTTAGGTTTTATGAGGTTTTTGAACAAGACTCTCTTAATTGATTGTCTCGTGATTTGTGTGCCTCTTTTTTCATTATGATATAGTATGTCTTACGGACCTTTTGTTGATCATATGCGGGCTAGGTTCACGTGTGCATGTGTGTAAGCGTTAATCTTGTCACGCGTGGGTTCATTATAAACTGCAACGAAAAGAAAAGTAAAGAAAAGCGAAGCAAAGCAAAGGGGTTAGAGAAAAATCTCACTCACCAGGGCAAGCAATGCCAGTGGCAGAACGGAGATGGCAACAATTGTACTGGTAGAGCTAAAAGCTTCAATTTTACACCTAAAATAATGTTCTGTGAGTCAATTAAACCCCTACCTTCTCAATCCGTTAAATAAATATATATATATATATATATATATATATATATATATATATATATATATATATATATATATAAAACAATTACTTGATAAAGTTTAAGATGACCGGGCTTGGGAATATTAAATGAAACTCCTTTATTAATGGGCCAGGTTCGGGCATGCACAAGTCTTGTTATTATATAGTACAAGCTCGACCCAAACCCGGCACGGCCCGATGCATGTGCAGACCTAGCTGCAAATAGTTGTACCACTAGGAAAAAAATGGTTCTATTGGTAAAACCCAAATCCATAGAACCATGAGAACAATTGTACCGGTAGAGCTAAAAGCTTCTATCGGTACAATAAATAAATTTCGGGGAGCCCAACGGTTAATACAGTCAAGTAGCATAAGTTGTCCTGCCAGAATAAAAGTGCCTCATGACATTATCATTTTCCTATTGAAAAGGTAACTATTGTCAAGGTAGCTAAGTTGAAAATACACAAATTTTCATAGGGAACATTTAATAGGACGTGCTAAATTAATCTAATAGGAGAAGATTTTTTTTTTGTGGAAAACCGACAAAGCAGATGGAGGGACGCACACTAGTACACTACCAAGGTTCGCCGTGATTATTAGAAGAAGTTAATTATGGGGGAACAGAGAGATAGAACTCGAGAACGAGACTTTTATAATAAGTTTATAACATCCACATATTGGTTTGGAGAGATAGTGTTTCTATATTGTGGAAAAACCAATTGAACAGAGAGAAGCTATACTAGAGTATTCAAATATAAAAAAAAAAAGAAAAGAAAAGAAAAAAAGAGAAAGAAAATAGAAGGGATTAGAAAAAATTCTCACTCATCACCAGGGCAAGCAATGCCGGTGGCTGGCAGAGGGAAGATGGCAACAAGTGCCAGGAAGGAATTGCATCCCACAACTAGGAAAACATACGAAACAAGAAGAGATTGACCGCGATGAGGCCAACCATACATCGTAGGGAGTTGAGTTGCAATCAACTTAAACGCAGAGGGACTACCATTAATATTGTAGATATGGCGGAAGAAAGCACAATGGCAAACAGATCTCGATCTCCTCCGGCGACGAGCATGATGATCAGTATAAAAATTCAAGCCATGTCATAAAAAAATAGAGTTGTGGCGTGTAATTCTGAGATGGATTCTTCAAGCTTGGAATCGTTAGAGATTAGCCATAGAATTGTAATGTGACAACAATGAATCGATAATATTCCAAAGTACCAAAAAAAAAAAAAAAAAAACAACAACGAACCGATGCTATGGAGCACAAGAGGCACCGAGCAATAAGGATAAGGGGAAGAGAAACCACAAAAGGTAATTTTGAAAAAAAAAAAAAAAAAAAAACGAACCAATGCTATCAGCCCACGTACCGTGTTCTTTTTACATTTTACTTTCATCGATAGCCTCCTTAAAACCATGAATATTAAAAATCAAATCGAACTCACACCCCCACCTCAACGAAAGCTATCTCAACCCCAATCACCTCTATCCAGCTATTGCATGAGATTCTCTCGCAACTCGCCCTACAATTAGGTACTTTATGTTCCCTCTTCGGCCTTTTCTAATTTTGGAAAACTACCCTTTGATGAAGAAAAGAAAAAGGTAATTTGTCATGAAATCTTATTTATCACTCGCCCAACAATTAGTGTAACACCCCAAAACCAAATTCCATATAATCTCAAGAAAATTAAGGTGTTACCATAGTTTCATCAAACTAGAATTAATAGCCCAACACTCGACCACTCCCACTCTTACCGAGCACCCCTATCCTCTTTCCATAATTTTTCCTATTCCTTTCCCAGCCCCCACCCCTTTCACAAATGTTCACCTCTCTTATATGCCTGTGCATGCATTCTGGTGGTAAGGACACCTAGTCCTTTTTACACACTTTGACCCATTTGCATGTGTTTTTGTTTTGCTCTTTCTTTTCTTTTCTTTGTGGTTTTTGTTTTACACTCTTTGGCTTTTAGCTCACACTGATGCAAATCCATCCATCACTATAACCAAAGTGAAAGATTAACATTTATCCATTCCATGCAAATTTATAAGTCCAACCATCCCTCCTTCTTTCCTTCACAATCGGACTTAAAGTGACCGGCACAAGGGAAAAAAAACTATTCCCCTTAAGTTGGGATATTACAATTAGGTACTTATGTTCCATCTTCAGCCTTCTCTAATTTTGAAAAACTACCCTTCAATGAAGAAAAAAAAGGTATTTTGTCATAAAATCTTATTGACAAGGTTAACATGACAAGTTCTATACAAAAACCTAACGTTTTGCTAGCGGGAGGAGTTTATCGTCATCCGACGAATATGTTTAGGAGATTAAGTGTTGAATTTTAAACTTTAAGAAGGTTAAGTGAAAATAGGTCATAATTGTGGGGGGTTTAGAGTAATTTACCCTAGAATTGGTAAAAAACGAGTAAAAACAAATTGGGTAAAAGGAAGAAGATAGGGATAAGCAGAGGGAATCAAGTTAAATTTTATTATTACTTTACAAAAAAAATGTTTGAAGAAATTGTCCATAGTTCCGAACCCACAAACGCACATGACGTGACTCGAACCCTGACCTCCCACAAAGGAGGACCAACTACAGAATAAAAAATAAAATAGTGATTGTCTGAGTAAAAGTTTCACGTGGAAAAAGAAAAGCAAAAATCAATTATTGTCAAGTACTATATTTTTTGATTATTGAAAGGGTGGCTACATTTTATTGTCAAGATAAGTGCCATGACTACTTAAGCTGGTAAATTTTTACCCTCTATTTCAGTTCTTCCTTTCTCTGTCCCCGGTTACATTTTGTTTCTCTTCCTTCACTTCTTGAATACCCATGCATTCAAGAATTCACTTTTTTGAATACTTTGCATTCAAGAACTGTAGTGCCTATCTTGAGATCCTCCCGTGGAGGCACACATACTATTTACCATTATGGCCAAATTGAGAAGAATCAAATTTCCCAACTCAAAACAGTGAAGGCATTGAGAAGAATCAAGTTTCCAACTCAAACAGTAAATGTTCTCTCTCTCTCTCTAATTTGGTAAACCCTTTCATCTTTCTCTAAATAAATTTCTAGTTTTACATTATTGATTTTCTTTTGAAGGAAGTGAACAGTAGTAGCTGCATAAATCTTGAGATCGTCCAGTGGAGGCACAGATAATAGCAATCTGACTTGGAGGCACAGATAATAGCAATCTGACTTTAAGATCAAAGGGTGTGAAACTGTGAACAACATCGCTTCAGAATATACTATTTACCATTACGGCCAAATTGAGAAGAATTAAGTTTCCTACTCAGACATTAGAAGAACTTTAGTGCCACTGACAACTTTCTTTAGTGCCTGCCACGACTACTTCAGCCTTAATCAGATCTTCTTCCTTCTGTCCCTGGCTACATTTTCTCTCACTTACTTCACTTGTTGAACACCTGGCATTCAAGGACCCCAAAACAATTCAGAAACTGTTCAAGAACACAAAAAAAATTTAGAAATTGTTCAAGAACCAAAAAGACACAAGAAGACAAACAATGGGCAAAAGATCTGCCCAATTTGTTTGGGTATCTCTACTATTTTATTTTACTCTTGCGGCGGCAATATCTTCTGTATCAACGGGGTTCTTCAACCCCGACTTGAAATTCAAAATTGTATTACCTGCATTCTGCACACCCCCGTAGTGCTTGGCTGGTGTTGTGAGGTAAAAACAGTTGCAACTAAAAGTGAATTGGACACACTCTTGGATGAAGCATGAGAGGAGGCCAGGGCTAGCACCGGAGACAATGCAATCTTTTTAATCGCATGTTCAGTTCTCGGTATTTCTAGTTGGAACTTATATTTTCTTATCCGCCTTGGTGCTTACGGCCAAAATGTTCATAATTGGATCATTGACACCGAAAACCAAGCGGTTCGGGGTCGATTTAAACTCGCGCCTTTATCGGTCCAGATAAGCCTATATTATATGACAAATGCCAATCCAATTGCAGTTCAGATCACCTGGACATGGGTTATCGTTGGCCTAAGTTGGTGTGCTCTCTACGGGAGTCAAAACAGTTCGGAACGTTGCCGTAGTTATTATTCCTCCCTCGTTCATAGCCGTCATCAACTTAATCGTCTGAGGTTCTCTATGCTATCCTTCGATGCCTTCGATCACACTCCTGTACGTGGTTATACTTTGGGTAAGCAATAGATAGTAAACACATTCCGTACATTTTTTTCTTTTCGAACAAAATATGCCAGGAGATATAAAAACATGCAAAAAGTAACTATATTATGTGCTAAAAAGCAAACAAAAGGGTGGGATCCTTACACTTTTTCGTTTTCAATTTCTTCCAGGTCTGCCGCTCTATAAATTCCTTCCACCACACCAACCGTTCTTCGCCAGTGATCTGAGGCCGCTGGTCAGACAGGAAGATCAGCGCCAAAGGCTGCATGCTGGAAGGAGATAGATAGGAAGACTGGAAGCATTTCTTTTGGGGGTTTTTTGTGGGGTTAGATAAAACCATAAACAGGTATGATTTCTTGCTGTCTGGATAGTTAGGATTTTGAAAATGAAAAAATCTACTGTCAGCCTAAAGGGCATAGAACAACAGTGAGGTGCACACTGCGAAAGATCTGTTTATAATATAGTTTAAGACAGAGTTGTCTCATTTCCTTCTTCGTCCTTTCTAATTCATGAACTTCACGACTAGTTCTGAATGCTGCGAAACATTACTTACAAGCACCAACAAAGCAGAAAGATGAAAAACTCATTCCTAGTGGGAAGAAAGCTTCAAATCTGAAGCAAAAGATACATATAGGACGTCGATCCAAAAAACAAAAAAAAGAGATACATATGGTACCCTAAATTGTATAACTTTGCACTAAGAGCAACATATTTATAGAGCTAGGGAACTTTCACAAAGTAAGAAAAGGAATCTAGTAGCTTAAGGTTAAGAGTAAAAGTAGTAAAAGAAAAGGAAAATCTAACTTTAAAAAATGTAGAAGACAACGAAATAAATGGATTGATAACCAAAAGGAATTGGAATCAATGTGTATGTAGTATGATATGTAGCAAGGACACGAGACACGACAATTCTAAAGAAATGAGAATACAGACACAACGAGGGACACCATTCTTGGAGAACAACAAGCAGCAGAAGAACAAGAACTTTATTATGTATACAAATGCTTCTGCATAAACTTAATTGTAATCACTAGTACAAAACAACACTACACACTTTTAGATGGTACTCCATTTTGGGGTCTCTTTATCTCACCAAAGGGAGGTTATGCCACCACCGCTCAATAAGAATTCTAAATCTCCTATTTATATTTGTGTACAACATTCTAGATTCTCTTGCCATAATCTTGTCTATCCAAACATTCTAGAACTCTCCACACATAATTAGAACATGTTAGAATGTCCTTAATCCTTCTAGGTTCTCCCACATTCTAGAATCTTCTAGGATGTTCGAGAAATTTCTCCAGTATTCAATGTCAATTAACAAGCCCAAAGTCAAAAGATATAATCTTAGAGGGGTTATATATATTAGAAGCTCTAAAAATGTTCTTGTGGAATACTCCAACATTTTTGTAAGAAAAAGTCACAATGTATAAATCTAAATCTTCCTCAAAGATAAGGGTAGTCCTATGGTACACACCTCTTATTAAGGGGTGTACCGTACGCATCATGATTTTAAACCCTTAGATTTCAAAATAAATAATCCGGACCACCCATTTATTAAACCAATTAATAAAATAAAAAAATGGCTTAGCAGGTAACAGGTTGTTCTCTCTCTATTGACTTTCTCTCCCTCTCCCTCATGTGTAAAATACTACAAATTATATAACATAACCACAATTGTTATGACAACACAAAAAATTGACACTTTCTTACCACAATGTGTCATACCAAAAGAAATCGATCAAAAGATACTAAATACAAGACCAAAATAAATCGTTGCGCAATCAATAATTATTATACCCAAACAAAAATATATGTCTAAAATATCACAAATTAAATATTGTATAACTTAACATCCTAACAGTCCTGATCGATCATTTTAAAAATACACTCACTAACGACATTTAGATTGTATTGTCAATTTATATTTGGTATGAAACCTAAATATTGATAAGATTGGGTATTAATATATAGTGCCATGTGTTAAATATATAGTGTATTAATAGTCCTAAGGTTTGACACCGACCCATGTGTTAAATATATAGTGCCAATTGTTAAGTGCACCACCCTAAATATTGATAAGATTGGGTATTAATATAATTAATTTCACCAATTACAAAAAGGAGAGTAATTTTCACACTATTTTTTGATATTCACCCTTATTTTTTTGTACTCCATTTTAGTGTTGAAAGTGTATGCATTTGAGACAGTTGGATAATTATTTTTTTTGTGACCTCTCACTTTTCCACAAAGGAATTTTAATTTTTTGAATTAAATTTTGTAGAAAAAGAATTTGATTTAGACTAATATTTTGAGAGGAAATTGTAATTGTATTCGAAAATTTGGATATATTACTTACTTTTTGGTGAATTTCTTGGATGAAAAATTTATATGAAAACTTCATTTTTAGTTTAAATTATTGAGGTATTGTGTAGGGACAAATAAGAATTTGAAAAATTAGTGTAGAGGGAATCGAAAATTAAGACAATATGGTGGAAATTTTAAAATATTAAAAAATAATGTGGCGGGAATTGAAAATAATTAGTGGTATTGTATTTTGTCAATTATAACTATCGTTTACTGAACATTCCGATTGAATTTTTTTTATACGACACGTTGTGGATATGAAAACGCCAATTTACGGTGTTGTCATAACAAATTTGGTTATATTACTGAATTTGCGGTATGGTATTTTGCTAATAATAACTATCGTTAACTGAGCATTTTAATTGAATTTTTTTATACGATATGTTGTGGGTATGAAAACATTAATTTATGGTGTTGTTATAACAAATTTGGTTATATTACTGAATTTGAGGTATGATGATATTTTGTTGATCATAACTACTGTTAATTGAACATTCTGATTGAATTTTTTATACGACACATTGTGGATATGAAAACGTCAATTTATGGTGTTGTCATAACAAATTTGGTTATATTACTAAATTTGTGGTATTTTAGACATGTGTTATTACGGAATATTTTAATTAATTTCTTTTGGTACGACATATTGTGATATGAAAACGTCAATTTATGGTATTGTCATAACAATTATGGTTTGTTATAAAATTTGTAGTATTTAAATATGTTTTCTTTTGATATGACACGTTGTGTTAAGAAAATGACAATTTTAGGTGTTGTCATAATAATTGTGGTTATTTTCTAAAATTTGTGGTATTTTACAAATATTTTTGGCTTGGGTATAACAATTGTTGATTCTGGTACGACATATTTTGATTTTGTTACAGAATATCATACGAGTCAAAAAAATTTGGTATGATTCATTGTGGTAAGATAATGCCAATTTATGGTGTTGTTATAACATTTGTGGGTAACATTATTTAATTTTTGATATTGTACGCATATATTTGGTTAAGGTACAAGTATTATGGATTTCGGTACGAATAATTATGGTTACATAATAACAATATTTTTTAATTATGGATAACCTGCTAATGACCTGCTCAACAGGTAAATTTTAATGTACAAGTCGTAACTAGAATCATAAATATGCATTAGAAAACCAAAAATTGGCATAATGAAAATCACAAATTGTCATAATTTAGGCATACGGTATACCTTGTGTACCATAGCTTCCTCCCAAAGATAAACATGTTTAAAAATATCTTTGGACTAAAACCTTTGTAGATTAGAGACGCTCCATGCTATGTTACGGTCGCTTTGGTTGCATTTCTTTTTTCAGTTGCTGTTTGGTAAGTTAATCAACCCTCCCTAACCCCTATTAACCCATTACTTTCGCTACCATCCAGATTAACAGACAATGGCACATTAATTTTTCTAAAAACTAAATGATCAAATCAGTAAAAGTTCCCTAGATTTACAAAATCCTACTATGAATGTGTGCTCATATCCAAATTCTTCCTTTCAATTTCAACAGTCAACATAAACTTCCTACAAAATCGAGTAAATTTACATATAAAGCCATGTCACTCAAAACAAAATATGCATGGAGATTTAAAAACACGTAAACAAAATTTTTTTTGATCAGCGCAAAAAGTAATTATAGAGTTGTAATATCACATCACTTAAATCTAAGCGTCTAACAAACAGAGAACCAAATATGACACAAGGGACATTTGTATTCATGCAGGCCTACGCATAATACAGAATGGAATGCATCCATAGGAATTTCATATCCATATTTGAAGCATAAACTTGGCTGCTTCATTCCTTACTTGATGCACCAATGATGCTGCGTCAGTCAAAAAATAACAAAATGAAACATCATCAAAATGACTCTCTAGTACATACTCCAAAAGTGGAAAGAGGTCAACCAAAACCTACTCCTAAGGGGATGATAAGAGGTACTGCTAAGCCGCATAGAGGTGACCATTAGAGCAGAAGTTAATTTACTAACCAAGTGACTGACAAAAATTTGTCACCACGACATTAATTTACGTTAATCCACTCAGCTTAACAATTAATCCTGACTTTTACCATTGGAGTAGACAAGTGACTTGTTACTATAGCATTGGACAATTGGCTACGAACAAATGTGATGGCCCCAGGTATATGCCCATCTTCCAGATGGAATGCAAAATCCCCACCAATTTTATTAGTTTTATTAGGTTTTCTAAATTCTTTGATAAAACCCATCAACTCATAATATAGCTTCTTTATCCAATTCACACATTAAGTTTCAAGCAAACCGTGGTTTAAAATCAAAAGCGAGCCATATGTTAATGGTTTGGATATGTTTGGTTGTATGCCTTTTATGGATTGATTTGAATTTCTTAATTCATAATTCGTAGGTATAGATTTCGTTCTTGGTTTACTATAAAACCAAACCAATCTGGTCCATACTCGCCCATACCGTCTTCAATTAAGTATTTTTCTCTAAAATATAATTTTATATTTTCAAATTACCACAAAAAAAAAATTCACAAGGGTTTGCCCAAGTGGTCATAAAAAAAAAAAATGGTTTAACTTCCAAGAGTGGCAACTTTGAATCCCCCAAACCTTTGAGTCACTGTAGGTTTATCCAGTCGTTAACTTCAAAACCACACAATAAATCGAGTAGCATGCAAGCTAGTTTGAACATCTGATTGTCAAAATAAAATAAAAATAATAAGCAAAAATGCTACACAGTTGGAGTTTCAAAAAAAATTCCACTTTTTTGTCAAACAAAAGCTAGAAAAGTTAAATAAAGTAGTAATTAATTATTTATTGGTGTTACAAAACACCATCCATCAACTTTTTTGAACACAACCATCCAACACCCGAACTACTAATATTTTGTTTGGTTTGTGATTTGAGTAGTATTTCTAAAAAATGGGTGGAGAGAGAAATGAGAGTAATGATTTGAGAGAGAGGTAAAAAGTGGAGATAGATAGAGTGAGAAAAGAGAAAAATGATTAAAATTAGAGAGAGAAATAAGAGTAATAATTAAGTTAAAAAATATTTTTTGAAAAGAGTTGTGAAATGAAGAAGGCTTAATCCTCTGGAGAAGCTAATCCTTGCAAGGGTCTTAACTTATCCCATCACACACCCCATTGTTAGCTTATGCAGGTGTGGGAAATTACAGACGTGTCCTCCAAACCATCCAAATGTTTTTTTTGTATTTTTTTCCTTAAAATGATTATATAACAGCAATTAAGTAATTTCTCACATTATGTCTTTATCCGCCCATGTCAACTATCAAGAAAACTCTTTCTTAGGTAACACCTCTTTCTTAAGAACTATCGGCCGGCATTAATTATGTCTTTATCCGCCCATGTCAACTATCAAGCAAACTCTTTCTTAGGTAACACCTCTTTCTTAAAAACTATCGGCCGGCATTAGTGATAGGTACTTGTCCTCCTCTGTAGAAACCGGTATTCGAGCTCCACGAGAGGTGGGATTTGGAATTTCAGAGTAATATTGACTAATATCCCATCAACCTGCTAAATATAAAAAAACACCTCTTTCTTAATAATCCCACCCTTTTACCAGACCATATCCAACTTCTACGCCAAAAGGCCATGATTAGCAAAATGGAACACGCATTGATTCAGGCGAAAAGGTCGTGAGTGTTGAATCATAGTGATCCACGGTCCAATTTCGGTCTCTCTAGCAGTATTATTCACAACATTGATCCCTTTCCTGATCTCGTCCGTCCGATCAAACACCATGGTCACGATCGAAGAAGCGACCATCAGCGAAATTCAGCAGGCATTCGCCGAGAACAAGCTCACATCGAGACAGCTCGTTGACTTCTACCTGACTCGAATCGAGGGGCTCAATCCGGTGCTTCGCGGCGTAGTGGAGGTGAATCCGGACGCGCGGGATCTGGCGGACGAGGCAGACCGGGAGAGGGCGAGCAATCGGGGCCGTCTGGGAGAGCTGCACGGGATTCCGGTGCTGCTCAAGGACACCATAGGTACCAAGGACAAGCTGAACACGACGGCTGGGTCCCACGCTTTGCTGGGGTCGGCGGTGGGTAGGGATGCAGGGGTTGTGGAGAGGCTCAGAAAGGCTGGGGCGGTGGTGCTGGGGAAGGCTAGTATGAGCGAGTGGTACCGGATTCGTTCTCTCGACGGTGTTCCCAACGGTTGGTGTGCCAGAACCGGACAAGGAGTGGTTAGCTCTCTCTCTCTCTCTCTCTCAACGACACATACAGAAGCGCATTACCGTCTAAAGTATCTCAAATGGCATAACCGAAATATAATCAAAACTCGTTACCTCATCTTTTGGTTATATATTTAAGGATTTGTTAATATTAACAATGTAAAGTCCTACGATAGTGCATAATCAAAAACTCATTTTTAGTAAAGATTTTTAGTTAAGAGAGATAGAGAGAATTGAGTATAAATGATGTAAGTGAGTCTGTTGATAGTGATGAGGAGAGAGAGAGAAAGGAAAGAGAGTGTGGTCTCCATTGAATTTGATCATTCAAAGAGAAAGAAAAGTTAGTTTTGGTTATCTAAAGGCTAAAATTTGATTGTTGGTTGAGAGGTTGCTAAGTTTGGTTATATACTATTGGTAGTATTTTTTTGAGCAAACATTGCTAGCTTTATAAATCTTTTAGTTTTGGTTATGCCATTGTGGATACACTAATAATGATATTTATTCTCGTCGATGCATGATTGAAGGTTAAATGTGGAAATTGTAGTAAGAGAAATTTTGGACGTGAACGGAAATTTGAACTTTTTTTTCTTGACGTGTGGAAAACTAGAGGGAGTGAGATATTAGGGGCTGAGGTGGATTTTTTTGTGAGATTTTTTCGACAAGTCCTTCATTAAGTAGATGCCGGACTATGTGTCATACGCTTGTTTAAAATATAGTATTAGGTAGATGGATAGATATGAAGTTGATGCAACAGACCCGAAATTCGGAAAAAGGGTAAATTCTTCATGCTATGATGTGCTATGTTAGAAGATAATTGACAAGTCAGGGTGCCTAACAAGCTTTCGCGTACCTAGATTAATCGACCAATCCACTCATCCTTTAGCAAGGGCCGTGCCACGTATGACTGACTCATAAGAGTTGGCAGGTTACATGACTGAACTCATGAGTCCCAGGCCTTCACAACACCGAACCAGTTGTGGGTGGTGGCTTCTCTTCACAACTTCTCTAGATCGCCCTCCACTGGTACGCTATGAACCTGCACCAAGGCGTAAGGCGGTTGGCCGCCTCTTGCCCCTCTGACGAGCAAGTCAGAATACGGGAGAGAGAGAGAGAGAGAGAGAGAGAGAGAGAGAGAGAGAGAGAGAGAGAGAGAGAGAGAGAGAGAGAGAGAGAGAGAGAGAGAGAGAGAGAGCTGTAGGGTTGTGTATCTTCTCTAGGGTTTATCCCTCCACTTATATAGGCCAACGTACTTGCTCTCCAAGCTAGGAATGATCGCACGGCACATGCCCATGATGTCACAAGTAACCGCCTTCCTTCTTTGACATTCTAGCCCTCTCGAGAAACAACAAGAGAAACCTCCACGTGGCCTCTTCGTGGGTCAAGTAGACCTGATTGACCAACCTGGCCCACAAGCCTGACCCGAAGGCTCAGATGCTGGGCCAGTGAATCGGACCGTAAACTGGTGAGTCTGACCCCTAGGTCCGGTCCACCTCCACTTGGCCGTCTTCTTCACCATACTAGGTCTCAGCCTAGGCAACGTATGTGGGGCCAGCCAGGAGAGCCCAAACTCTGGCTCTACCCGCTTCCCTTTTGTGGGCCAAACCCAGGCCCAATTCGGTTTGGCCCACCACATCAGTCAACCACTTGTATAACACCATGTGAATGCTGAAATTACCACGACCTTCACTGTGACTGTCATATCATATATTTTCTTGCTAAGAAATTTCCTATACTGGTCTATCCAAACATGTTTCAATACTGGTGCAGCGTATTCTATTATTTGGTTTATCAGCTTCTTGTGTATTGATTCCCTGCCTTAAACATTGTTCTGTACATTATGCTTTTCTATGGTCTTACTATTCCATTCTACTAAGCTGATATGGTTGTTTGAAAGTTTTCAACTCGAATGAGCAGAATCCTTATGTACCATCACAGACCCCTTGTGGGTCAAGCAGTGGATCTGCAATATCAGTAGCTGCTAACATGGTAGCAGTCTCATTAGGGACCGAGACCCACAGCTCCATTATTTGCCCATCTGATCACAACTCCGTTGTTGGACTCAAACCAACCGTTGGGCTTACCAGTCGAGCTGGAGTTATTCCGTGTGCGCCCCGTTGGGACACTATTGGGTAGGCGTGGTGCTTAAATCAATGGCAGTGCTTCTGTTTTCCCCCATACTTCATGGCACGAGTGCATATGAATTTTGTTTATGTACAGCATGGTTGTTTATTTTGGGTGAAATATCCAGCTATGAGCATTTGTATTTAAGTCATCGTAATATTTACAGGCCCATTGGTAGGACCGTAGCAGACGCTGTTTGTGTGCTTGATGTGATAGCAGGATTTGATCCAAGGGATGATGAAGCAACAAGAGAAGTATGTAAGTTCATTCCTGACGGTGGTTATAAACAGTTTCTCAATCAGGAAGGACTTAAAGGAAAGAGATTGGGTGTTGTCAGAAGTCCATTTGTTGATAACCTTCATGATTCACTCACAGCTAAAACTTTTGAGGATCATCTCAATTCATTAAGGTATGATACTAATATGATTTTTGTTTCCCTTTTTTTTTAATATTAGCAGTGTGACTTTACGATCAAGGGGTGTGAAACTGTGAATAACATCTCTTCAGAATGCCCACTTTTTACTTTGTGGCAAACAATATAGAAAGAAGTAAAGAGAGTTTGTTTGTACATATATTTTCAAGTTTGCGAACCTGGAGTTTTAACCGTGCTAATATCATGTTGATGCCCATGAAGAGAAAGAGGTGCAATTGTAGTGGACAATCTGCACATCGCAAACGTTGACAAAATTCTGAATCCCGCCCATAGTGGGGAACTAAAGGTGATGGTAGCTGATTTCAAGACATCCATAAATGCTTACTTGAAAGAGCTGATCAATTCTCCAGTGAGGTCACTATCAGACATTATTGCCTTCAACGAGAACAACCCTGAACTGGTACGTACATCTCCTCTTCACGTATTACAGCTGATCATATTCTTTGGCATTATGTGTGGGTTTCCGGTAGACATGAGCCCATCTCCTTAGTGGGGATGGGGGAGTGAGAAATTGTTATAATGTGTTTGTATTGTTGATTATGGACATCTGTTAGGTCATTTAACCTCTCATTTGACCATACATATATTCATAAGAGAACAAGAAAAAATGCTAGTGGACATTTAAGAAAGAATTTGTGGTTTCTAATTAATCGATAAACTTTATGTAACCCATCTGATCATCCTGTCATTAGGTCTTTACAAGGTAGTTTCAGCTTTAGGGATTGTTGCAAATAATTTAGTGTCTTTATGCTATTCATTTTGCCATATAATAAGGTTGTACTTGTGTAGCTAGGACTCAATTTTGCCTTGCCCTCTTGTTCTCTGTTTTTCTCCCTTGTATTAGCGTGGCATTAAATCCAAATATCTTGGGAGAGATATCCCATGCGTGCAAATGTTAGTCTCATTCACTTCAATTTGTGGCTTGGAACATGGTAATGGTGTTTGGAATTCTTTAGAACTTTCCTTGTGCCTTTTTCTCTCTCCATCACACCAACCAAATGAGAATTAATCTTCTGTTTTCCTCTGAGTTGAGTTTTGTTCACCCTCTTAACCTATTGGTTAAAATGATGTGGATCCCACCATAAAGTGATGTCATGCTTACCAAAATTGTATTGCATGGTAAGCATGACATCACTTTATGGTGGGATCCACACCATTTTAACCAATAAGAGGGAGGTAATGTTCACCCTCTTTTAAGGAGGGTGAACAAAATTGCACTCGTTTTCCTCTGCTAGCAAACATAGACTAAAAGAAAGTGTTCCAAAAGCATGGTTTTTACTGTGCAAAACAGTAATAGTGTTTCTTGTTTATTGTAGGAAAAGCTTGCGGAGTATGGTCAGCAAACTTTCATTGAAGCAGAAGGGACAAGTGGGATTGGGGAGAAAGAGAGGGAGGCGTTGGAGATGATGGAAAAACTTTCGAAAGAGGGTTTTGAAAAAATAATGAAAGAGAATGAGTTAGATGCAATGGTGACACCGGGTTCACGTGCTTCCCCAATCTTCGCAATTGGAGGGTACCCTGCGATAACTGTTCCAGCTGGGTATGATAATGATGGGATGCCATTTGGCATCTGCTTTGGAGGGTTGAGAGGCACGGAACCAAAGCTGATTGAAATTGCTTATGGCTTTGAAAAAGCTACCAATGTTCGAAGGCCTCCTTTCTCCATGTTGTCGGAATTTGTCAAGAAAGTATCTCTCTAAATTTGGACCTTGGTGCCAATTTTCTAGTTACTGATAGCTGTGCTGAGGGAAGTCTGTATCTTTGTTTGAAGAAACTCAAGAATAAACACACTTGGTTCATTTCTTTTGTTTCATGATTTCAACATAGCAGATACTACATCCTTTTCTTGCACCAAGAGGTTATCCTGAGAGTTAGTGTCCATGCTGGATTTGGCAACAAGGTGTGAAATTTGCCATCTTGTTTGGAAGGTTGAAGGTTCAGAGCCAAAACTGGTTGAGATTGAGTATAGGTTTGAGCAAGGTACTAAGAGTAGGCTGTATCGAGTACTCAAGATCTATACTTTTCTGAGTTTGCTCAATGTTTGAATCTTTGATTTCTCAAGGAAAACTAAATGTACTTGTGGACATTTTAATTTTTCGTGTAAAATTTAAATTATATGTTCTTGTTCTTCTCACTTTTCTTGTCCAACAAAAAACGCTACAAAATGTATGTTCTTTTACTTTGCTTCCTCTTATCTGTTCCCTTTGTATATCTCAAATTCAGACACAGCTTGGCATTTTATGTGACTATTATTTCTGTTGGTATCATATACAATCTAAATATTCTATTATTAATGACGAGGAAGACCTTTTTGTTATGCTAACTAATACTTGATAATTTTGATGCTGCACTTGCGGAAGACTTTTTCTTGTGCTCAAAGTCTCTGAACAAGTTATTGTAGTGGCGTATACTATGCTATACAGTATCGAGGCACGGGAAAAAAAAATACAGATCGGCAGTTATTTAAGATGTTCGATATGTTGTTTATGTTTGTTCTTCGATTTCACAATTTTAAGTTCATATCAGGACACGAACTTAGGGTGACGTAATATTATTTCACTGAGGTACAATAATGAAATAAAGTAGGCCCCAGATATTTTGGTGACCTAGCAGGAAAATTATTCAGTGCTCTCCTGCTCAAACTATTCCTGGTTCCATTCTCAACCAAGAATGCAGACACAGGACATTGCAGAAAAGTATGTGGTGGGTGCTCACCATTTTGTGGAAGTTTATCTTCTTTAGGGGTGCCATTGCCAATGTTCAAAAGCAACAAGAAGGTAAACAGTGACTCATCATAGGTCCTTCCACTTTTTTTTTTTTCCACTTTGCAAGCATATGCTATTGGATCATTATATTAGTAAAGAATTCAGACCGCTGTTATATTGAATTTTGTTTGCAGGGTTTTTCACTTCTTTCATCATGGCTATCAGCAAAATGTTGCTTATGTTTCTGGGTGTTGCATTGTTTGGATTCAACATTAGCATTGTGAGCAGTGAATTCTCGATCAGAGAAGCTAGCGTGCAAGAAATCCGGATTGCTTTCGAACAAAGCAAACTCACCTCTAGGAAACTTGTTGAATTCTACCTCAGAGAAATTCAAAGACTCAACCCAGTTCTTCGTGCAGTTATTGAAGTGAACCCTGATGTGCTCTACCTTGCAGAAAAGGCTGACCAAGAGCGAAAGGCCAAGGCACCCGTGTCAAAGTCTTGGTTGCATGGTATCCCTTTTCTGCTAGAGGATAACATCGCAACCAAGGATAAGCTTAACACCACGGCTGGGTCATATGCTCTCCTCGGGTCAGTCGTGCCCCGGGATGCAGGGGTGGTGGCGAAGCTGAGGAAAGCGGGCGCAATCATATTGGGAAAGGCGAGCTTGAGTGAGTGGGCTCATTTTAGGTCGTCCATTGCACCAAGTGGCTGGTGTGCTAGAGGCGGCCAAGCTGTGGTAAGTTGCCAATCTGTTTTTTCAACTGGTTCTTTCATTGCATAAAAGTGTATATAGTTTTATGTTCCTAATTCATCTTCATTTCTATCTTTACACACAAAATGGGTTTTGAAGTTGCAAGCAGGGGTGTGTGCAGAAAAGAGGAGCATAGAAACGAATTTAGCTTAGATCCTAAGCAACATTTTGCTGATAGCCATGACTCATCATAGGTCCTTCCACTCTATAACTATTCACTTTGATTTTGGGGCGATCTCCTTGGCAGTTTTGAATTTTAAGAATTATCATTCAAATATTAAGGTGACAATGTGAAAGCTACCGGCAATACAGATTTGAAAGCACTGCAGTCTCGGATAAGAGATCACTAGTGAAATGTGATGTCTTTGGTAAAATAAAGGAAAACAGTTGCCGGATTTAGCTTAGATCCTAAGCAATGTCTTGTGCGAAGCGACCCACCTAGAAAGAGCTCCCCTTTATGTTAGGGTTAGGGGGGACTAAAATGGAACTTCGATCGGATGTGGGTATCCAATCTCGCCGCTGAGATGTCCAGCGGATTCCTGGGCCTTGACGAACTGCCGGCAACGTTGATTAAATACACGTTGATTAAATACTGATACTGTGCTTTCGCATTCATGCAGTGTCCATACGTGAAGTCAACAGATCCATGTGGATCAAGCACAGGATCAGCAGTATCAGTAGCAGCAAATATGGCTGCAGTATCACTAGGCACAGAGACAGATGGGTCCATCATATGTCCGTCCAGTTCCAACTCTGTGGTTGGGTTCAAACCCACAGTCGGCCTTACCAGCCGAGGAGGGGTCGTCCCAATATCCCCTAGGCAGGACACCGTGGGGTATGTGAAGTTTACACTGCATTCACCGACTTTTCTCATTGTCCACAGCTTCTCTCACAACTGATGTCCAGTTACTGCAGATAACCTTACAGTGCATAGAATTCCAATTTCTCACTAGTCATTTTGTGTTTTTTGGGTGTGAACATTGCAGGCCAATCTGCAGGACAGTATCAGATGCTGTTTATGTCCTTGATGCCATTGTGGGTTATGATCCCTATGATGCCATGGCAACAAAAAAAGCTTCAAGCTACGTCCCTAAAGGCGGATATGTGCAATTCCTCAAGGCTGATGGGCTTAGGGGAAAGAGATTAGGGATAACAGCAGATCCGTTGTTTGGTTTCACTAACATCTCGGGATTCTCTCAACTTTTCAAGCAGTCTTTCCACAAGTTAAGGTAAACATTTCAATCTCTTAATTTATGTAACAGCAGCTTTTGCTGGCCGAGGAGTTCGTGCCCAACTTGGTTTCTTAGGACAGAATCTGTTCCAAGAAATAGTGGTGGGTTTAGCTCCAACTAATGCTAGAAAGGGGCCTCGATGCCTTGCCCTTGGCTAGTTTTCATACCTCTTGCATACAAAATGCCGTTCTAACAATCGTATAATGAAATTTTGGGCAACATAAGGCAAGGAGGTGCAATTTTGGTAGACCATCTGAAAGCTCCCCCTGAAGCCATAGTTTCCATGGTCGGAGACGAACTAATAGCGCTACATGCTGAGTTCAAGTTGTCACTAAATGCTTATCTTAAAGATTTAGTCAGTTCTCCAGTGAGATCATTGGCAGATGTAATAGCCTTTAACAAGAAATTCTCTGGTTTGGTAAGTACCATATCCATGTACATATCCATAGGACCATATCCATACTTCTTATTTCTTATTTTCTGTCGATTGGTAGGAAATAATTTACGGTTATACGAACTAGTTGGTCTTTGTTCCGGTTCCACATATTTTTGGATTAGCTGTCTCATTTGTTTGTAGGAAAAACTTCGTGAATATGGTCAAGACATCTTGTTGGAAGCCGAGAAAACAAATGGGATAAGCGGATTAGAAAAGCAAGCCTTGCGAAATTTGACAAGAGCATCCAAAGTTGGGTTTGAGAAGTTGATGAGGAAAAATAAGTTGGATGCATGGGTGACACCGCTTGCATTTGTATCTCCAATGCTTGCAGCTGGAGGATATCCAGTGATTAATGTTCCTGCAGGCTACTATGATGATGGGGTACCATACGGCATTTGTTTCGGAGGATTGAGGGGTTCAGAACCTAAACTCATTGAAATTGCGTATGGCTTCGAGCAGGCTACTAAGTTTAGGAAGCCACCTTCATTTAAACCTTGAATCTCGATTAATGCACTCTTAGCTGATGTACTGGTACCAAAACTGGTTTCGGTGAAATGAGGGGTGATTCTATTAAGTATTATGCCTTTGAAATAAAATTAGACTGTTTCTGCGACAAGATCTGCAGTTTTTCATGACAGGCTAGGCATCTTCTTTCTCATTAACTTTGAGTTCGTATTACGATTCCTGTTTTCAAGGAATTGCAGCGATGCGATACTGCGATAATGCAGTCATATTAAGAGTGATATTAGCCTTTCCAATGCTACAATTTCAATGGCCCTGCCAGTAACTAAAGGCCCAATACGTTTCTTGATTTCATTCTCCATTCCATGTGGAAGCCTATTGTTTTTCCCGGTGCAGCATTGAAAAGCGACAATACATACACGCAAGACTAAAAGCTAACGTGCTGGTCTGAACCGCTGATTTTTCACACTACTGGGCCTGCCTCTTTTCTAAATTAAACACGATTCTGTCCCTACTCTCTAATATTGTAAATAGTGAGATCGTAGTCACCGTTCTTCTAGTAGGTGTTGGTTAGGGCTGCAAACGAAATGAGTTGCTTCGCTCGAGCGAGCAACTCGAGGCTCGGCTCGGTTTGGCTCGATTCGTTTAATATTCAAGCTGGGCTTGAGCTCGAGTTTGAGTTTGAGTTTTGGGTTCGTTTAGTAAACAAGCCGAGCTTAACACTCCAAAGCTCGACTTGAAAAAGTAGGCTCGGCTTGTTTAGTAAAAGAATAGGGCTCGGCTCGTTTACAACCAAGCCAAGCCGAGCTCGAGCTCAAATTTTTGGCTCATTTAGTATGCGAGCCAAACTTGAACACAACAAAGCTCGGCTCGACTCGGCTCATTTGCAGCCCCAGTGCTAGTATATTTTGTATTCGTGGGTTCGCTTATATGCATATGAAACTTGAACATTACAAACACTAATGAACCCATTGCTTGATCAGCCGGTGGGCTTCTAGATTAGATCATATATTCCCAAATAAGTTGGCCTAATAGACAGGTGTTTCCTCACCTTTCTTCGTTTCTCTTGTTGTTAAACTACTTTTTGACATGTTTCTCCTATAAAAATGTCTCTACTCGCTACTTCCCTTCTTGCTTCAAAAACAACCCCACGCACACGAGAGAGAGAGAGAGAGAGAGAGCGAGAGATGACAAGAATAGCACTGATTGTATTTCTGATAATCAGTCTCGTGGTAACAATTCCATGGATTCAGAGCCTTGAAGATGGGCCTGACCAAGTGAATTGGGCCAAGAGACTTGATGGAGAAAAGGGGGTTGTGACCAACCTCCAATTCTATTTCCACGACACGGTCAGTGGGCCGAATCCAACCGCCGTTAGGGTAGCCGAAGCTTCGGACACCAACAATTCACTGACTCTATTCGGTTCTCTGATGATGGTGGATGACCCGTTAACAGAGGGCCCGGATCCATCATCCAAGCTCGTGGGCAGAGCCCAGGGACTCTACGGCTCAGCCGCTCAGTCGGACTTTGGTTTAATCATGGCTCTGAACTATGGGTTCATAGATGGGATATACAATGGCAGCTCTATTAGCATTCTGGGCCTTAACCAGGCAATGCATCTGGTCCGCGAAATGGCCATAGTCGGAGGTACTGGGCTTTTTCGGATGGCCCGTGGATATGCCATTGCCAAAACCTATTGGATGAATCCTTTAACTGGAAATGCTATTGTAGGATACAATGTCACAGTTGTTACTTAGTAACCGTGACCATATATAGATGCCATCTTCGCACAAACTTTTTCTTGGAGAGAGGATGAAAATCACAGAAATGGCAAAATGGAAGCAGTAATCTTTAGTATATCAGTGAATGTTAGTAGAAGTACCATAACTATAGGCGTAGTTTGAAGGTTACTTAACCTGATCTTGATTACTTGTGATATATATCACTTCTTATTGTTGATTGGAGTTAATTTAGTTAATTTCATCATTTATTCTTCTTCGCACGCTTGTGTGATGTCCATCGAAGAAAATCTCTTAATTGAGTCAAATAACAACTGGACACAATTAAGCTGGCTCGAACACCTGAGTCATAAAAGAAAAAAAGTTACTGTAATATAATCGCCTGGTGCACTTGTTTGGCTTGTTCAATATATTTTTTTTTTGCTCGGCAAACAAAACTTTTTATAATAACACGAAAGGGTACATCGAGGGGAACAAGACAAAAGAAGAAAGTGACTAGCCCATCCAACAGAAAGTTGGACAGCCACTACACCTCAACCAAAGCTACAATTTGAGGCTTGTTCAATATTGTAGGTACTGATTGATCCTTGCTGACACTTGCACTTCTCATTTTACCTATAATTCAAATTAAGCCATACTCATACTACACATAGGCTCAATCGTATGTTATGTATTTTTTTTGATCCGCAATCGTATGTTATGTAGAACCATTCAAATAGGACCCAACATGATTAGGCCCCGTTCTCTTGAACTTAATTTAAATTTGGGAGTTGTCCTTATTTGAATTTTTTCGCATTTGTTAGTTTTGTGCCAATTTTTTATGGGTTATTGATTCCTCTCGACGAGAGGAATCGGGAAAGTATTTATTTATTTATTTTTACTTTTACCCAAGTATTTTGAGAAATAACCACTTTTTAGTGCAAAAATTGTCATTTTTTTGAGCTAAAAAATGGTTATTTCTCAAAATACTTGGGTAAAAGTAAACAAAAATTACTTTTCTGATTCCTCTTGTCGAAATGAATCAATAACTCACAAAAGTTTGACCCAAAACTAATAAATGGGAAAAAATTTCAAATAAGGACAAAATTTCCAAATTTAAGTTAAGTTCAAAAGAACGGGGCCTTAGTCGAGTTGCACATAAGCTAGTCTGGACACCTTAGTTATAAAGAACCATTCAAATAATATGGTTAGTAGTTATAGAGACGTCATGTCAAATGATGTAGATGAACGTCACTTTAAATGGTATTCATAGCCATCCGTACTAAAGTATAGTCACTATAGCGTTCCTCATTTCAAATTTGCTGGTTTCCATGCCTATAAAAGCTTGTATAGTGTGCCCTTATTGTATCCAAGTTTGCAAAACCACCCACATTGAATGATGGAGAAGCTAGCAGCTATAGGCATAGTGGTTGTGCTGGTGCTTTTTTTCCCAATGGCAATGGCAATTGCCGAGGGTCCCAAAGAAGTGGAGGAATGGTTCCATAAGTTCGACGACACTACTGGTGTTACACCCCAAAAAGTGACCAAACTTCACTTCTACTTCCACGACTTAAGGGGCGTGACCACAGCAGTGGTGGCCCAGTCCAACACCACCGCGGCATCACCCACCTTTTTCGGTTTGTTCTACGCAATGGACAATCCCTTAACTGTGGGCCCATCACAGGCTTCCACGGTAATTGGTCGAGCCCAGGGCCTGTACGGCTCCACCTCAAGGGAGAAACTTAGCCTCACTTTGGCCATGAACTTGGTCTTCACTAATGGGCCTTACAATGGTAGCAGTCTCACTGTTCTAGGCTACAACCCAGTTACGCAGCCCAAACGAGAAATGCCTGTCGTCGGAGGGGCCGGTGTTTTCCGGATGGCTCGTGGCGTTGCTCTGTTGAAAACCTACTTTTTTGATGCTCCCCGGGGGAATGCAACCATCGAGTACAATGTGATAGTTCACCATTATTAAGCTCGACTTTGGGATGATCGAGTCATTTTCTTTTTCCTTTTTTTTTTTTGTATTATTTTTTCTCTTTTCGCCTTCTTTGGGTTTTTGTTTAAATGGTGTGCCTTTTCTTTTCATTTGCGATGTAACACTTGTGGGAGGCTTGGTTATGTTTTCGTACTTGTTTTGTTGGGACGTGGTTTGTTTGTTTGTTTTTTTATTTCTCATTGGCAAACAAATATTTATATATAGATGACTCGATCATGTGAGAATATTAATTTGTGCCTTTTGTCATACTTATTTGTGTGGAGTGTCTTGGGTGGGTTTTGAGCATTAACAAGTAAACTCAAGGGAAGTCATTCTCATTTTTTAAAGAGTAATATTAGTTAAGATATCCAAATTATTTTTGAGAAAAAAAAACAGACCAGTTAATTAATAACAAAATCCAAGACTATCCTTTTTCTTTTTCTTTTTTTCAGAATGTAAATTCAAGACCAGGTGTATTAAGTTTGGTTCGGGCCACAACTAGAATCATGCATGAATGTGGTTTATACACCCATGTTAATTTCTAGTAAATTTCTGACTATGTTTTCTCGATATGATTGGGTTTTCCTTATTGTCTAAACAGACTATACGGTTCTCGAGACAAGTTATTCTCTCCTCACATACATCAATTAAAAGTCCATTTAACAGAAATAACCTGTCAAAAGTCTTTAAGCTACAGACAAACTTCTTTTAACTGGAAACACACCCTAAAGTTTTGTTAGTAAAGGAACCACTCCACAATTGCAAGTTGTGTCAAAAAAAATCAACCGAAATGTTATGGTACATGAAAAAAGAAACATGAAAGTGTGAAAGAAAATGAATGGCTCGGATTCTTGAGTGTGAATCTGAGCCGTCTATTCTCTTTCATGGACACTTTCACGTCATATATGCTACCAAGTTCCAAGTCCAAAAATCAATGCCTGGTTTAGATTTTTTCAAATGTTAATTCTTTTTTTTTTTCCCTTCAAAATGGAAATTGGTATTCATTTTAAAGTCGTCCAAAGTGAATCTATTTTCTGACTTCTGCATATATTAAAAGGCACCTACAGTAAAACAAAGATTGGAATTTGGAAAGACAACTGTGCACCCTGAGGCCTCACACCCATCTGCCGTCGCACAACAGAATCTCACGTAGTGATACTATCTTATGTTGTTCTCAAATTTCTGTTCTTTTTTTATTATTAATATATATAATCCCTTTTTCGCCGTTAAAGAAAAGAAAGAAATAAAGAAAAGCGTCATGAAGAGCAACGCACAGCATGAATTGTTCTAAAGTTTTCTAGATGAAAATTGTACACACTTCATTTTACGCCACCGAAAGAACAGAAAAAGATAGTGTTTGTTGGGAGTATGATTCACCTGAAATTTTCTCTTATGCGCGTGGGTCCAATCTGTTGGGAATTATTCATGGAGTCTGCGCCACATTACAAGAACCCATATCTACTTAAAAGCCTTCGGAGTGGTAAGTCACGAGTGTTACCAACAACCAATTTGACCCCAGACCTCACCTCACCTCCCCTACCCTATCGATAGAGAGCCTTCACCTTTACTCCATCGAGAGTGAGCTAGCTTTTTCCATCCGCCTGCATCCTTGCTATATCGAGAGTCACCTTTGATTTTTCCTGCCCCATCGAGAATCTTTGTTGCAAGGCCACCAAATCTGTTCAAGTCTACTCTAAGATCGCTAACCATCAACTCTGATATATACTACAATTCGTTGGGGGTCTGATCCGCTTGAGATTTTCTCATGTGCACGTAGACTCAATCTATTGGGAAATGGGACACTACTACAATAAACCATAAAAATCACAGCTATTGGCCATGATTGTAAGTTTTTTAACACGCTCCTGCTACCGTGATGGATTTGGGTGTGATTGTAAGTCACTTTCTTTTATCACGGTTATAAACCGTGATTGAAGGAGAGAAACAATCACGGCCAAAAGGCGTGATCGTTTCTCTTTTATCATGATTATAAGTTGTGATTGTTTCTCTTGGGCGTGATTGTTTCTCTTTTTTGAAAGTGATTGTATGTCACTTTAGATCACGGTCTGTAACCGTGATTGAAAGTTCAAAATAATCACACCATAAACTGAGATGAAAAATTATTGCGCGTGATCTTTTCTTTGAATCTATTAGACCATCTTTTCTTGTCATTGCCAAGTTTCAAACCCACGCACTCTTTGTTGATTTCTCAAGTCCTTACCACTAAGCTAGCCAAGAACTTCTGTTACATTAGGAAAACAAAAATATTTATATTTACTTCCTAAAGTGAAAAAACTTTTTTTTCTTTAAAATTTGCTGAATTTTTTGAAATGCAATTAACATGATATTAAAATATATATAAAAATACATACGCTGAAACTTCCCATTTGGTCTAATCCAGAGGTTTACGTAAGCCATCAATATAGTCATGTGCTTAGCACTGAATTGATTTCCAATTAGAGAAAGTGAGTGATTTGAAAATGCCTCTGACATAACATTGCATGCCTATCTATTACGTACACATAAGGACGGAACCGGGATTTTATCCAAGCAGTGGCGAAATGTATACTAAAAAAATAAAAAAAAATACATTACAATATTTATAGTCATCGGCTCCGGAAAAAATTAAAGTAACATAACAAAAACTAAACTAAATGATGTTTGTCATTTACACATGGAGTACAAATGAAGACTAATTATAATTTTGGGCATCGATAATGGCATAATAATTAAATTTCCTTAATTTTTTTAGGTTAAGTTGTTTTAGGGTTAGAGTGTGGAATATTTTTTTTCTTAATTACACATCATCATTTATATTATTTCACTTTGGCCCATTAATTTTAGTTTTGAAATACTTTTTTGGGTCTTCTTTCATGAAAAAAAATAGAAGATTTATGACTAGTATATAATCAAAAATAAGGAAAAAAACCTAGCAGTAATGTGACTATATAAGTTTGGGATAAAAAAAATTGTCACATATAATAATTGCATTTTCTAAAATTCTTGTCGTGGCAATCGCCGCCATTAGACCCCCTTTGTTCCATCCTTGGTTAGCATGTTAGCTGGCGCAAGTCATTATAGGTCATACATTATAATGATGCAATATTATAATGTGGATCCAATGCTCATTCATTCTGCAATGTTATATTATATGACCATTTATTATAAATTCTCTCACCAAAAGTGCAATCAGAAACTCTTAACCAAAACTCTCACTTAAATCAAGTCTCGAAGAATACTAATTTCCACAACAACAAAAAAATACATTTACTGGCTTCTCCAATCCAAATAGGCGAATCTTCAATCAAACAAATAAACAAACAAACAAATTAATGAAGTGCGGAGTCTTCCAATATTGGATTTGAGCAAAAAAATTCCACACACAATCCTTCTCAAATACAAGAATGACCGTGTGTGGGGATAAACTCATTCAATGTGCAATCGAGACATTTCGTTTGTTTATTTTAGCAAACTTTCAGTGAAAACTTTTGCAGTCAGCTTCAATAACAACGTATGAGGCCCTTGTTTGCCACCAGCTGATAAAGTGGGGACCTATTAATTCAATGGGAAATGAATTTCATTCAGTCCTTTTGATTCCCTCGTTCAACAATAAGTTGATAATATTCTCTCATTAGACACCAAACCATCATTCTCAATTAAATGAAACCAAAAAGAGAGACCAAGACTATTTGAATAGTCCACATACGTACTTGTCAACAATAAGGTGATAAGGTGGGGACCTATTAATTCAATGGGAAATGAATTTCATTCGGTCCTTTTGATTCCCTCGTTCAACAATAAGTTGATAATATTCTCTTATTAGACACCAAACCATCATTCTCAATTAATGAAACCAAAAATAGAGACTAAGACTATTTGAATAGTCCACATACGTACTTGTCAACAATAAGGTGATAAGGTGGGGACCTATTAATTCAATGGGAAATGAATTTCATTCGGTCCTTTTGATTCCCTCGTACCGTTCAACAATAAGTTGATAATATTCTCTCATTAGACACCAAACCATCATTCTCAATTAAATGAAACCAAAAAGAGAGACCAAGACTATTTGAATAGTACACATACGTACTTGTCAGCAGGATAATTCCAAGGTCAAAAAATCCTCCCATAGTAACTTCTGATCTGGTTCTTAATTCTCGATCTCGTGAATGTTATAGTTGGAATAATTTCGAAAGACAATTTAAGGAATCTATCTCCAACTAATTAATTAAAAGTGGCACGAGATACAGAGATATAAGTGATTATAAAAAGTAAAGAATGCAACTGTCTCCAAATAATGTTTTCTAATGAACCTGGCTATATTTGAATCAGATTGGTCACTCTTAATCTTGGTTAGCTCATTAGTTTTGGTTGCATAGTCATAGTTGTAGATTTGCTTGGGTTCAAGCAAAAGTAAAATAAATTAAGAATACAAGAATATCCACATGGTTGTGTTCCCAAAGCACTGAAAAATCTCTCTGTGTGTATATATATATATATATCCTTGTACTAATTAATTTCTTTATGCTGGCTTGAAGACTCAATGGGGTATCTTTTTGCATGACTCGATATTCAACCTAATAGAACGACTAATTTGGAGATAGATCTCATCCACCGCTTATTAGCGGGGATTCAATTAAAGTCGAGATAAAGTTCATAAAGACTGATCCTCAATACAAAAATGCATTACAATATTAATAGTCATTGGCTCCAGAAAAAATTAAAATAACATAACAAAAACTAAACTAAATGATGTTTATCATTTACACATGGAGTATGAAAAAGGACTAATTTTAATTTTGGGCATTGATAATGGCATAATAATTAAATTCCCTTAATTTTTTAGGTTAAGTTGTTTTAGGGTTAGAGTGTGGAATTTTTTTTCTTAATTACACATCATCATTTATATTATTTCACTTTGGCCCATTAAATTTAGTTTTGGAATACTTTTTTGGATCTCCTTTCTTGAAAAAAAATAAAAGATTTATGACTAGAATATAATAAAAAAATAAGGAAAAAAATCTAGCAGTGGCCAGACTATATAAGTTGGAGATAAAAAAAGTTCTCACATATAATAATTGCATTTTCTAAAATTCTTGACGTGGCGGCCGCCGCCACTAAACCCTCTGGTTCCATCCTTGTATACACAGTAACACAGATTGCGGAATTACTTGGCAAATAGTTTCAACTTAACCAATTCATCATTGCTTAATTAAGAGGCAAGAATCCAAGAATATTTCTTTCTCTCTCTGCTAATTAATCCTCTTGTGATCAGTAATGAAACAGAGTAAGATCGGTGACACATCAAAATAAGCTCCAAAAAAAACTAAACACAAAACCAAGATGAATTTTTATCCAAATCCAACCGAAAACAGGGCTAACGAGCTCTTTAGCTGAAAAATAAGACAACCTCAGAAACCCATTGACGCCGACGATCTCGAGCCAAATAGGCCCCTCAAGAAACTTTGAATCCCAAAATCTCAAAACCCAACTCCATTCTCGACTCACCGTCGTCAAAGAAACAACTGGCACTGGTGAAACCCATTCGTGGAATTTGCCTTCTCTCTCTATATATCTCTTTGGGCCTGAAGATGAAGATGAAATGTAAAGATTTTTTGGGATGAGTGTAATTAGGGCTTATTTTCTTACCTTTAAAAAAAAAAAACTTTTCAAAGTCCTTAAACGATATCGTTTTCCTCACATAACTTTTCAAAGCCCGCCTAAATGAGTATCAGTCCACCCATGTGAAAATTCAAACCGCCCGCCTAAATGGGTAGGCTTTTTATCTAGCCACAAGAGTGAGATTATTTATCTCACTTTTTTCCGCGCTAAGTTTTTTATCACGCTACAAGGGCGAGATTTTTTCTTTTTTATCTCACCACAAGAGCAAGATCTTTTATCTCATTCTGTTCCGCCCTAAAATCTTTTATCACGCAATAAGGGTGAGATCTTTTCTCTTTTTTATCACGCCACAAGGGTGAAGTCTTTTGTCTTTTATCTCGCTACAAGAGCGAGATCTTTTATCTCATTCTTTTTTGCCCTAAAATCTTTTATCACGCCACAAGGGTGAGGTCTTTTTTCTTTTATCTCGTCACAAGAGTGAGATCTTTTATCTCATTTTTTCGCCCTAAAATCTTTTATCACGCTGCAAAGGTGAGGTTGTTTTTCTTTTATCTCGCCTCAAAAGCGAGGTCTTTTATTCCTTGTTAAAACCCACTTTTTATCTCAGTTTTGGAGTTAAACTGCGATAAAAAAATTTAAGCATCACTTTTTATTACACTTTCACTGAAAATCGTGATCTTTGTGAATTTCCTTAGTGTGATACATATCTATTATTGTAGTAGTGGGAAGTGTCCACAAAGTACACATTAGGAAGTTTTCATGGTACTAACCAAAATAGCGTGGGCTGGTGTCATCGCATGGTGCTTATAAAGTATACTATTCCTACTAGTATCCTGTGGGCACAAGTGCAGCGCATGAATTCCGACAATAAAACTAGTAAATGACTGCTAAAAACCCCACCGAGAGCAAAAGCGAGAAACCCCCCACAACCGCAACGCATGATAAATTTGTTTTTTTTGTCAAACAAAAATATATGCATTAAATTAGACGACCAGAAACATCATCAAGTCAGAGATACGTACACGGCATGCAAAAAGAGTTCAAAAAGACTACAAAGCCATAGTTCTAGGTCTTAAGATGTCCAAAACCTATAAGATCCATCAGAGCGAATTCCCTAACCGTAACGCAAGATCTACTTTTATAGAGATCGGCATACAGGACAGTGATTTTTGCACTTTTTTTGTCCTTGAGTTTTTTTTTTTTTTTTTGTTCATATCAATAATTCTAAGTAAACACGAAATGTATCCTGAAATTATCAAAAAGTAATGGCCACCGCACTTTTTTTCCACCGTATGACCACCGAACGATGTGGAGTGGGCCCAAAAATACAAAAAAATACTCATAAATTTTAAAATAATTATTTATGAAGTTTTGTAAAAAATCAGTTCTAACGGATATTACTAGGTATGTTTTCTGAATTTGTAGGAACGAAACTACGACAGTTATAGATATTTTTCTGTACTCCTTCCGTTCCATATTGATAGTCCAGTTCGGTCTCCAATGCAAAAATTAAATTGTTAATATCTTTCAATTTACAATGTTTTTAAAGATTTTAAAAACATTGTATAATAGAAATAATTGAGATCTATCATATAAGATCCATATTACACATAAAAATCATTATAGATTGAAAGATATTAACAATTTAAATTTTACATTGGAGACCGAACCGAACCTTCAATTTGGAACGGAGGGAGTATTTTTTTGAGGCCCAAAATTAGCCTCACACGACGTGCTGTGGGAAAAAGTACGGTAATGCTAGCACTATTTTGTGAATGTACCGAAAAGCTGCCAAATTGGGTAATTTCCTCCCATGCGTTGTATTGCTAAATTCTGAAGCTGGGGGCCGGGGCATCTCATTGTATTTTGCAGGTCATTATTTCTCTGTCCCAAAATGCATTTTGTGGGACTGTATCAAAAAGCTGCCAAATTGGCTAATTATTTCATGGAGAATGATACTCCCACCGAAGGGAGTTCCACCGCGCCGCCCACCGCACCGCCGCCGGGCCCACTCCGGCCACCAGACGTCCGATCCGAACCGTCCAAAAATTTTTAAAAAAAAAATCGAGTGGGCCTTACGCGAGAATTAATGGCATCCGAAGTATGTAAGTGCTCGATCCGAACTTCAAAAAGTCAGATGATCCGATCCATTAAAAATGGAAATTCCGAGCCATTAAAAATGGAAGTTCGGATCGAGCACTTACACACTTCGGATGCCATTAATTCTCGCGTAGGCCCACTCGGTTTTTTTTTAAAAAATTTTTGGACGGTTCGGATCGGACGTCTGGTGGCCGGAGTGGGCCCGGCGGCGGTGCGGTGGGCGGCGCGGTGGAACTCCCTTCGGTGGGAGTATCATGCTCCTTATTTCATCCCATCCCATGCGTATTGCTTTCACCTGACCAAAAAAGAGCATTTGTCTCCAACTTCCAAAGTAGTAGGTACAAGAATGGAATTTTATCAGTACTCCATGTCCCACTGTTTCTATGCAGTTTTTTTTTTTTTTGTATGATTATGTTCAGCAGCCCTGCTATGAACAGGGACAATCCGCAAGGACAACGCGTTTGGCCCCATTTTAGATTCCGAAAAAATCTAGAAAAATATCCATAAATTTTTGAATATTATTTTATGGGGCCCTATAAAAAATCAGCTCGAGCGGATATCGGTAAGTATTACTTTTGGATAAGTGGGGGCAAAATTTTTCTAGATTTTTTCGGGATCCAAAATGGGGCCAAACGCGTTGTCCCTGCGAATTGTCTCTGCTGTTAGAATTTTTGTTTGGTTGCCATGAACAAGAAGGGATCCAGAAATTGATTTTTCCAGCAGAATATCCCCTTAAATAGATTCTGCAAAAGATATGAAATTTTCTGTGCTGAAAAGTTCTCTCCTAGCTTCCGCCATTCTCAAATTTTTGTCATCAACATTCTGCCTCTCTTCGTTATTTTCTTTATTCCGCACAAATCTTTATTTTTTTCTATATGCTGCAAATGTAAGCAGTATAGTCAATATGTTGATTTTTTTTTTTTTGTAACTATTGTATTTTTTTATTTATTATCTTGTTATCATGCTTTAGTTTTGTTTGTATCAACTAATTAGTCATAGTTGGTTAACATCAGTTTCATTTTCTCTTATCTATTTATTTTTAAAGCTCCCGTAGTATCACCTGGTAATTGATCACAATACTCTATATTTTCCATATTTTCAATGGTTGATTTTGGAGTTGCATGACGATTCAGAGGTAGCAATTCGTATGTTTTAATTTTCTAAAAATATGGTGGCCAAATATTTAGCTCCCAAAATTACTTTTACTCAAAAATAGCCATTGAATCAAGATAAAATAAGTTTCTCGTAAGTTTTTTTTTCCCTAACGAATGAAAAACTAAAATTTAGTTTTCCTACAGAATTCCCTTATCAAATAAACACTCATAAAAAAATAGATTTATTTTTTCCTTTACTTTACTAATTCACTTTTTTCTTGGATCAACTTTCTTGCACAATATCCTTCACATCTGAACAGAGCCATAATATTAAAGCACCGATGGCATGGTAGTAGTGATGCATGCTCTTGGTGTGAAATTGTATAGGGATCTAGGTCGATCAATTAATGACGAGCTTGTTGCGGGCAATACCGAGTCTAAAATTATTTTACATGGTATTCATTTATAATTAAATACTTCATGTACAATTAACTAATCTTACAATATTGAAAGCTAGCTAGCTAGCTTATAGAAAAGATTGTTTTAGCGATTGAAATCTCTTATGAATTGCAACCGACACAAATAATAAATGAAACAAAAGTCTAGTTTGCGTGGCATGTGATTGTCGTCTAGCTTGTGCTCTCTTCTCGTAGTGATGCCGTCTCACCCGGTGTCCCTTTAATCTTTCTATTACTTATCCAAATATTAATACTCCGTAATTTTTTTTTTTGTTGTTCAACAAAAAAGAAATTAATGAAGAAACCTGGGAATGATCAATTTAAATTTAATTTACTGTTTAGAACCTAAGGAAAAGAAAAGAAAATGAGTGGAAAACGAAAGGGAGAATTTACTATTCACTAACCTTGAATTTTTTATTTTCTTCTCTCTCTCTTCCAGCCAAACAATAGAAGGAATGATAGTATATTCGCCCTCTATATCCTGTTGACAAACGGGCCTTTAGGTATAAAGCAAAGACTCAGAAGTAAGAAATAAGGAAAACAAACAGAGAGAACGTGGCAATCACAAAATAAATATAAAAGAGAGAGAAGTAAAAAAACGTAGGACAACAGAAATGCTAAGGATAGAAAAAAAAACACACGTACGCTTGCACACACGACTCACAGATAGAACTCCCGAATAGTCAACGAAGCTCAAGTCAAACCTGAATCAGGCAATTCTAATTGTAAGATTACATTGTATATACAATATTGACTTGAGCAATCATAGTAATAAGCAATTATCGATAAAAATGTTTCCAACTGTTCATTTAGGTAACGAGCCCATCTCAACTTAATTTCGTAACAAATTGAACTTGAGCTAACTTGACTGAACAAGTCTATGAGGAACCTGCATGTCAAAAGATCGAGCTCCTAATAAAAATAGCATAAATTGAGAACGAAAAAGCCCCAATTCTGAGAACTGGAGTAAGAAGATATGGAATTATTGGAGCCTAATTACCCTAACTCAGAAATCAATGTAGACACTTAGATATTGCACAAGAAAGAAAGCAATTAATGTAGACACTTATATGGAATTATTGGAACCTAATTAGCCTAGCTCAACATTGTCGTTGTTTATTTTCTTTTGTTGTCTTGTGTTTTTTTTAAAAAATTCGAGGGGCCAGCTTGGAGGTAGGTTATGTTTTTGTGAGTAGCAGTAGAAGAAGAGTTTGCTCTCTTCGAACCTCTCTCAATGCATTTCATTTTCTATTGTACCGTTTTCATCTTTGCATCTTTCTGATTAATGAAAACTTCTTTGCCGTTCAAAAAAAAAAAAAAAGAACGGATATTGAGGGATGGTTCTTTGGCTATTGGTGCTATCAAGGAATTGCTATGATCAGCCGGCCTTGTTCGGTTTGGATTTTGAAAGAGATTTTTTTAAAGTAATGAGTGGAGATATATAGATAGATAGAGAAAATTTATTAGAGACCATGCTCAGGAGTTTTGAAACCCCAAAACAAATTAACAAGGCGTTTCGAATGCTCTCATTTGGAAACTAAGATATCACTCGCGGTGGAGCGGGAGCCTTTTAATTTGTCTCCTCTTGTTTTTCAATTTTTCGTTGAAAGTAGGTGTATGTTTCCCTTTCTTTTGTAATTTGCTTCATGCTTAATTGACTCAAATTTTCTTTGTCGCTTGCATTTAGCCTCTTCCTTTGATGTATCTTTTGTCAAGTTTTTATAAAAATCGTTGTTGCCGATAAAAAAAACAAACACTATGTTCTCGGACCCAACCAACTGGGTGAGTAGCTAGCTAGGTACATAGAATCTACTGATAATGTTCGTTTTTTTTTTTTTTATTATCTGTTTCACATGATATATTATATGGACATAAAGTACTATTATGAAGTTCGTATTAAAAAATGTGTCTCGCTTTTAGATAATTTGGTAGAGTAATTCAGAAGAGTCTTCTTCTTCATTCTCCATTGCGTTATATATATGTTCCGCAAATAAAAAGGAGAAAATTAAACTGGTCATTTTTTTTGCTCGGCAAAACGAAGATTTATTAACTCGAAAGGGGTACATCGAGTGGGGAACTCACTCAGGGCCAGCCAGGGGGTAAGCCCTGCAAGCCGGCTGATCGCTTCGTTTCCGTATCAAAAATAATTAATAAAACAGAATGATTACTACTATCTAAAAGATAGCGGTAAGTATTCCAAGTATTGTCCTCAGGGATTACGAAGGCTAAGTTGCGACTGTTCCAATTAATTTCTAGATTAATTCCAAAAGAGATTTGATTGTTGACTTCTAAAATATTTAAAGCTGAATAAAAATAAGCAATAAAAAGTGAGAATTTATGAGAGAAAAGATCTAGGGTTTCGAATCCACTCGACCCGTTGTAACAATCTCTATACGATGATAAAGGTTTATTATTCGAATCAATCCAGATATCGTTAGGGTTCGCGGGCCCTCACGGTTTCGCCAAAAGATTTCTATGAATCACCGAATAGCATGGAGTATCGCCTCCTAGCACGAACCGTCTTACTAGTACGATCCGTCTCTGTAGCACGGATCGTCTAATAGCACGATGCGTCTTACGGAGCATAACCCATCTTACTCAGTTATCACAAACAATTAAGAACCGTTGTATGAATGTGCATAAAAATCTAGAAAATCATACACAAGATTTGATAGACAAAATTAATACCACAAATAAACCTTTAAGTCATACAGCCACGATTCGAATAATAAAACATAAAATCAAAACACAGATATTGTTACTCAGAGTTCGAGTTTCATCTATACCCTAGAAACGAGTTTAGCCGGACATCGGAAGAGAAATCATCGCGCTATTGCTTCTATTCTCCATTGTCATGTGCGGCAAATATAGGCGCAGCTCTCTGTTCTGTTCTGTATGTCCCCAGAAAAAGACCGCTCTCCGTTGTGCTGCTTGTCTTTTTATATCTTTTTGGTAGCCAACCTTTTGGTAGCCGCTCCTTTTCTTGCAAGAGCCCTCGTAGTAATGTCGGTAACTTGGGCCCAGCCTTTGTCAGAATAACAATTAATCATTAGGCCCAACAAATTGTACGTTCAGTTAGTATACCTTTAGGGGCCCACCAATACATTTACAACTTGTATTTCTGCTAACCAATTCTGCTTCCAGTACCACGTACACGGCAGTACACTAGGAGGAGGAAAAATTATAGGACACAATCCATGCCTCTCAGCAACTAAACAATGCCCATTTAAAATGTCAAAACCTCCAAATACCTACAACACAAAAGTCGAGCATTAATTTCCGGAGTAACAATATAAACGAACTTAATAAGGATAAATTAGGGGGCGCGTATGTGAACATTTATGCGCCTATCACACCCCTCAACTTACACTTTGCTAGTCCCGAGCAAAGAAAACAAAATGCAACTAAAGAAAATGATAGTTCTTTTAAACCCCCAGGCGGCCCTGGTAGGACGAGGGTTGCTTATCGGGTTTTATTGACTATTCAGATCATAGTTGCTTCCGCTGAGAGGAGTTTTTCGAAGTTGAATTGATAAAAACTTATCTTCAAACTATCATGTCACAAGAGAGATTAAGTGGATTGACTATGATATCAATTGAAAATAAGTACTTGGATAAGTTAAAGTATGATGATCTAATAATTGAAGAATCTGCTTCAAAAAATGCAAGGAGAAGTTATTTTCTTTGAATAGAATCATGTTAATTATAAAGCACTATACCCGGGTGATGTAATTCAAGCTAAATGGACAATATAATCTTGTTTTGTTCGTCTTTTTTTTTTCTTTTTTCTGCTTGTATGTTTTTTTTTTTTATACTTAACCACTAGTGGGCAACTGAGCGGAAGGTCGGGCTTGGGCAACCCAAATGTCGGGGCTGGCACTAAACTCACTAAGCATAGACGCTTAACGAGAAAAGGAGACAAAAACAGAAAAACAAACAAAAGGCCATCCAATAGATAATTGGACCGCACCACTCCTCATAAAAAATTACACTTTTACCTTCCTCATCCCATCGAGATAACCTTTAAAATTTTCCACCGAGTGCACCTTAATATCGAACTTCACCTTAATATCGAACTTCACCTTAAACTTGTCATTGCATTAGAAGCAATACAAAATTCAATGAAAGGTACTCCACATGGTTATAGCCAAGCTGGCATTGACATGATCACAAACACACACTCAATTTCGTTAAGTTATTTGATATATAGTTGAGGCCTTGCTTTCCTTCTAATTCGATCTCCGCACGCAATCGATCTACTAGCTTCTATAGGAATTAGGAAGCATATAGTATATTTTTCCAACTTAATTATATAAGGTTCTGATTGCACAGTACCAACAACCTCCCTTAGAGAAAACCATTGACAAACAAGTACTGATGATCATAATTAATCTTCAATAGGCTAATATATAAGTAGTAACACCCCAACTGCCTTGACCTTGTCCAGTTAATTAATTCACAATCAACCCCTGAGAAAAACTAATATATGTACAAGTTTTTTTAAGTGCAACGGTACCCGGTTTCTTTGAGCAAGATATATCTACAACTTTGACTGAAAAACACAATGCTAGGCAGGCAGGGGCAACGCCACATCTCTGCATATTGCGTCGCCACTGATGCTAGGTGGGTACGCGTAGTTGTTTGCTTTACTCCTCAAATTGGATATTATTATATAATTTGTGCACATGTGGATGGGATAACGTTTATAGATTCCATCAAGTTGCCATACCACGACAAAGACAGACTAGTTTCCTATCATGACTTCTTGTCTTACTTGTTAAAACGTT
Source organism: Rhododendron ovatum (assembly GCA_019656835.1). Classification (NCBI taxonomy): domain Eukaryota; kingdom Viridiplantae; phylum Streptophyta; class Magnoliopsida; order Ericales; family Ericaceae; genus Rhododendron; species Rhododendron ovatum. The sequence continues at coordinate 2,805,021 of CM033802.1, read as the reverse complement.
ATACTCAGTAGTAGGTCAACTGATAAACTATCCAGCTGTATGAACCTCTCCATGCCCCTTAAAGAGACAATTAATAAGAGAGAGAGAGAGAGAGAGAGAGAGAGAGAGAGAGAGAGAGAGAGAGAGAGATGGGAGCAGTGGCTACAGTTCTAGTGCTTTGCTCAATGGTCATGATAGCCATGCCGATGGCTCATGGCGTGGATGAATCACCTGAAGCGGTGGACAAATGGTTCGAAGAGCTGGGACGAATGAAAGAAAAGCTAACAAAAATTCGCTTCTACTTGCACGACACAGTGAGCGGCAACAACATAACCTCAGTTACAGTGGCCCAACCCAGCCCCAAGTTACCCAACCAATTCGGGCAAATTAACGTCGCAGATGATCCATTGACAGTTGGGCCCGAGCTCAACTCCACGATACTAGGCCGAGCCCAGGGGATTTATTTAGGGGCTGAGCAACAGGAAACTGATTTACTGATAAGCTGGAACTTTGTCTTCACGAGTGGGAAGTACAACGGCAGCACTCTTAGCGTTTTCGGTCGAAACCCAATACTGGGTACATACCGTGAACTGGCCATTGTTGGAGGGTCGGGCGTTTTCCGGCTAGCGCGAGGGATTGCCACCGCACAGACGTATTCATTCGATATCACCTCCCTTAATGCTGTTGTTGAGTATCATGTTATTGTTATTCACTATTGAAACGATTGTTGGTTCATTAATCACGAATAAGTATTGGAACTAGCAAACCGTGTGGTCTCTCTTTTTTTCTAGAGAGAAATGGTACTAGCAAGTTGTGTAGTCCCAAATGCGGCGCAACATTTCTCTTGTGATGTAGTTGGACCTGAAATTTGATTAATCAGGCTTAGTTTCCATTAAACTTTTTGAACTCGGCTTTCCTCCTGCCCTAGTAGGAAGAATTCCTACATGCAACCAATGACACTTGACATCTCTTAATTCGCCTAAGTCACTTTTCTTTAAAACCCATGCCCTTTCCTACCAAACAGCAATTACATTAACCACATTTCACCACCCTTGACTCTAAACCACGTTAACTATAAACTAATTCCCGCAGCTAACCAAACTCCTACTCCCTCCATCTCATGAAGTTAGTTACCAACGAAATTACATGCAATTTTGGAACTTAAAAATAATGCACTCCCCAAAACGATTTTTTGGTACCATTCAAAAGATCTCATCGAGATTTATCAAATAAGATCCGTATTACATAATAAAAATGTTTCTAGAGAGAAATGGTACTAGCAAGTCGTGTAGTTCCTAATGCGGCGCAACATTTCTCTTGTGATGTAGTTGGACCTGAAATTTGATTAATCAGGCCTAGTTTCCATTAAACTTTTTGAACTCGGCTTTCCTCCTGCCCTAGTAGGAAGAATTCCTACATACAACCAATGACACATGACATCTCTTAATTCGCCTAAGTCACTTTTCTTTAAAACCCATGCCCTTTCCTACCAAACAGCAATTACATTAACCACATTTCACTACCCTTGACTCTAAACCACATTAACTATAAACTAATTCCCGCAGCTAACCAAACTCCTACTCCCTCCATCTCATGAAGTTAGTTACCTTCGAAATTACATGCAATTTTGAAACTTAAAAATAATGCACTCCCCAAAACAATTTTTTGGTACCATTCAAAAGATCTCATCGAGATTTATCAAATAAGATCCGTATTGCATAATAAAAATGTTTCTAGAGAGAAATGGTACTAGCAAGTCGTGTAGTTCCTAATGCGGCGCAACATTTCTCTTGTGATGTAGTTGGACCTGAAATTTGATTAATCAGGCCTAGATTCCATTAAACTTTTTGAACTCGGCTTTCCTCCTGCCCTAGTAGGAAGAATTCCTACATGCAACCAATGACACATGACATCTCTTAATTCGCCTAAGTCACTTTTCTTTAAAACCCATGCCCTTTCCTACCAAACAGCAATTACATTAACCACATTTCACCACCCTTGACTCTAAACCACATTAACTATAAACTAATTCCCGCAGCTAACTAAACTCCTACTCCCTCCATCTCATGAAGTTAGTTACCTTCGAAATTACATGCAATTTTGAAACTTAAAAATAATGCACTCCCCAAAACGATTTTTCGGTACCATTTAAAAGATCTCATCGAGATTTATCAAATAAGATCCGTATTGCATAATAAAAATGTTTCGTTAAGTGCATTATTTTTAAGTTCGAAAATTGGATGTCCAAAGTAGCTAGTCTATTTTTTTCTTTGTTATGTGAGAGGGTTGGAATTGGCTTCCCGTTGGCGTTTACTTGTTGGGTTCGTGCTGGTCTCTTGTTTTTTTATTGATCTTTTTTAATTTTTCTTTGTTATATTTTCAAGCAATTTTTTTTTTTGATTGGCAATTTTTTTTTTATTAAAACTCGGCAAAGGGAACATCGAGACGACCAAACTCTAGTTACAAGATAGATCTTGAAGCATAGAGAAAGCCAAAAGAGAAGGAAAAAGAAAAGAAAAAAATACATCCAACAAGAGATTGAGTGGAGCCACACAAGGAGATAATGGAATCATCTAACCGCCTAACCAATAAAACTAGACATGTAGCAGTGTCACATTCCCAAAACAGCTTGCATCGAAATCTTCAAGGTGATTAAGATACCAACTTAGAAACATCATAGGAGTCCGAGTAACTATAGAACCCTCAGCATCGAAGACGTTTAACCAGTAATCCAATCATGAAGCACCGGCATAATTCCAAGAGCAAGCAAAGACACAATACCATCAGCAGCATATATAATAACAATTATCTCCACAATTTGAAGGTTTATAACATGGCCGATTCTGTGCCGCGAACATTCTAATCAACCTATAATCGATAGCATCCAAAGATCAAGAAAAGACAGCAATCCATCTTCACATCGACAGAAGTACCAAAGCAGAAACCCATAAAGCAGAAACCCATAACGTATCTTCAGAACAGAGCATGACATTGAAACTGCCAAGCTTAGATAAAACAGCATCAGCAACAGAAACAAAGGTAGTCAGTCCTATGCCATCTACATCAGCAACTGCTGTATTGTCCGTAGAGGCAGTCAAAATTATTCACCTACGACCAATGGAGACTATTTGACCTCCTGATTACAAACAGGCACATGGCAGTGGGACCCGCGTGGAAGGGAATCCTGGCTCAAAGCTTGATTTAAGGAAGAATAGTTGACCACCCGATGGGAAAAGAACATGTGTACAAAGAGAAAGAACAAAAGGATGCCCCCACGGAAGTTGTCCACGGAAAGGGAAGGTACCGTGGAACTGCCGCTGATACTGCGGGAAAACCTTATATGCCCTCGAAGTGGCCTCAGCAACGGGAGATTGTGGTAAGGTCCCGCGAGTTGTCGAATGCCCACAATCACAAGGAAACTACATCGAAGAGTTCCTGGAGTCCCATCCAGGCCTAGAAGCAGGGTCCGGAAAGGACTCCGCGGAGAGCTCACAATCGCCGTGAGTCACGACCTTGCTCCAACGGGAATAGGGGAGTCTCTTGTGGCCTGGTGGCTTGGGATGGAGGTTGCGTCGCGGGGATTCGGGCTCTCCCGTGGAAAAGAGTCCGCTGGAGGACGCGTTTCCCCAAGACCTAGAGGTATAGGAGGGACACTTGTTGGGGTTTCATAGGACCGCCGTCATGGGCCTGACCTAGGCCCAGGTGCCCTATAAATAACCCTGAGATTCCCCCTGATTAGAGAAACCTGACTTTTCCTAGAAAGAGAGTGTGAGCACTGAATTTGAGGAAGGATAACATTCTTCCTCGAGAGAGAAGGTGACCTCACGCACTCAATCCCGCGGAAGGCAATAAGGAACGCGCTGCCTTTGTCTCTTTTGTACCTTTCGCTCCTTCCCTCACCCCACGAGATTTCTTCTCCTTTCCCTTTTGCTAACCATCGACCAATCGCACCTCTCTAGCTCACGAATACTCACACGTAAGCACCTCATAGCGAACCTCTAACCTACATTGTCTATCTTTAGTTGAGTTGTACTTTTCGCTAAACTAAAACGCCCAACGCATTTCAAACTGTGCATTTAGGCAACGAGTCCATCTCAAATAAATTCTGTAACAAGTTGAACGTACATGTCGAGCTAACTTGACTGTACAAGCCCATGGGGTACCTGCATGTCAAAGAGTTCCTAATAAAATGTACAAAAATTGGCAACCAAAAAGCCTCAATTCTGAGAATATGAGTAAAATATAGAATTCTTGGAGCCTAATTAACCTAAGTCAAAAGCAATGGGGACACTTCAATGGACAAAATCAACAAATAGTTGTTAACCCCCTAGAAAGCTAGATATTACAGATTAGAGGCCAAAACAAAATAAGGTTAGGTAGGCACAGTTGTTGGGTTACAAATGAAATCTACTTTTATTAAACGACTTGTGCACATGGGATAATACATATCGATACCCTAGAATTGCCACACTACAATAAAATCAAACTAGTTCCTACATATCATTTCTTTTTTAAAATCAAGTGTTCGGACCAATTCATGCATATCTCGACAAATTTTGTGGGATCATAAACCCACTGTTCACTAGTGGGGGCCCATTTAAAGCTAGAGCAAATGCTTCGAACCCTGATACTTTAAGAGAGAGTACACTCATAAGTTTAAGGCCTTGACCAACCCCTTTGGATTTAGTTCCAACTCCGCATTTAAGTACTTATTGATTCCTTGTTACAACGTTAATACTTAATATCATTAGGTCAACTAATTCAACCACTATGCAGCTGCAAAAACCTCTCTATTAAAGACACAACTTAGAGAGACAACTAAGAGAGAGAGTGAGAGATGGGAGCAGTTGGTACAATTCTAGTGCTTTGCTCAATGGTCATGATGATAGCCATGCCGATGGTTCATGGCATCGATGAATCACCTGAAGCAGTGGAAAAATGGTTCGAAGAGCTGGGCCAAATGAAAGAAAAGGTAACAAAGTTTCACTTCTATTTGCACGACACTGTGAATGGTGCCGGCATAACTTCAGTTATAGTGGCCCAGCCCAACCCTAAGTTACCCAACCAATTTGGGCAAATTAACGTGCTTGATGACCCATTGACAATTGGGCCCGCGCTCCACTCCACGATACTAGGCCGAGCCCAGGGGATTTATTTAGGGGCTGCGCTACCCGAAGTTGATTTCCTAATAAGCTGGAGCTTTGTCTTCACTAGTGGGGAGTATAACGGTAGCACTCTTAGCATTTTATCCCGAGACTCGCAACCACAAAAGTATCGCGAATTGCCCATTGTCGGAGGCTCTGGTGTTTTCCGGCTAGCACGAGGAATTGCCACCGCGCAAACATATTCATTCAATACGGCCACCCTTAATGCAGTTATTGAATTTCACGTTATTGTCATTCACTATTGAGATCGATGATTGTTGGTTCAATTAAACGTGCGTTATTATCGATACGAATAAGTCGTGTGCTCACTCTTTATCTTGCAATGGCATTCTCTTGTGATGTAGTATTTCGACCTAAAATTTGAGGAATTAATATAATAGCTTGTTTGTTAGTTGGACTATTTGGTTCATTAAACTATTTGTTCTAATAGTCAGTGTTACTTTGGTAAACGCACACATCCGGACTATTTAATCTTATCGACTAAATTAATAGTCCATCTGCAGTAAGATTATTTATGGGCACCTCCAAAATTGTCCATTTTTTTTTGGTCGCCCTTCTCCGATTACCCAATTATCCCTCCCCACCCCTAAAAAGTGTAGATAGTAAAAGGAACTTTGAATGGCAAGCAACGTACGTATTATCATTTTTCACTATCCACCAAATTTTATCCAAGCCAACTACTAAGTACCGAATTAATCTCCTCTATCTTCGACCATATCATCATCTTATCCACCTTTCTTATTTTAATCACTCAACATTTGTCCGGGCTAACAAACGGGCTCCAATGGCCGTAATAATGAGGTTCTTCTCCTCGAAAATAATTTGGCATCACCAAATTAACGTAATCAACATTTTTTTTTTCCCTTTTAAATAGAAGAACAAAGCTAGAATATTAACTTTGCCGGAAGAAGAGAAGACAAGATATATGTCATGACCCAAATTTTCATGATTTGACCACATAATTCTGAGATGTGATTGTTTGGATACTGATTACACAAGTACCGGAAAGTGTTCAAAGTCACCTCCAAAGTCTTCATTTTGAGACTCAAGATGGGCAAATCTTCAAACACCACGCGGCATCGTATGATTGACATGCATATCATCATTTTGGGTACTGTAAACAAAGAGTGAATTCATTCATATGGGAATAATGATACTGCATCGATCCTCTTGGTATGAAATTAAATGTAATGGATGGTCAACAACTGGTTGCGGGCAGTAACGATTCTAAGATTATTTTGCAGGCCGGGTATTCATTTCCAGATACATTATCCTTATTCCTTACAATATATGGAGAGAGAAGATTTTGTTTTATTTTTTGGTAATGAGAGAAGATTTTATTTGGCAATCAAAAGTATATTTGACAAAACTAATGAAGGAAACATGGGAATCTTCTTTAGATTTAAGGTGGAAAACGACAAAAGGTATTAGAATAAGGAAGTTAGGGTAAAGCAAAGACTTTTTTTTTTGAATCAGGGGTAAAGCAAAGACTTAGAAATAAGAAATAAGACTTGTCAAAAAAAAATAAAAAAGAAATAAAAAATAAAAAAAAAACGAACAGAGAGGATTCAAGGCACTTTTCAGCAGTTCTCTTGGCGGTGGATAGCTTGTGTGGATTATTGATTCGTCTCGACAAAAAACATAAAATATAAATTTTTTATTAATACCTTGAAAAAGTTTACTATAAACAAAAATAATCTAAAACAGCCATCTTTGGTTCATATTTTTTAATTTTCTAATTTATCTCGTCGAGACGAATGAATAATTCAAAAAAAAAAAAAGGAGAGAAAAAACTACAAAGGCTATTTTTTTATATATAAAAACAAAAGTATACTCCAAAAGAATTATTAGGCTAGCTAGAACACCCCATATTAGAAAGCGCAATGTATACATTTAAAAGGACAATATCAACAAAATGTTACTAAAACAAAATAGTGGTAGGTACGCGTAGTTGTACATTGGCTTACTCCTCAAATTGAATATTATTGAATAACTTGTGCACATGGTATTACGCGTAGTCGAACTAGTACTTATCATTTGCTTTGTAATGATTCAATGACTTTCTTGTTTAAACATTATTGTCACTAGGAGAGAGAGAGAGAGAGAGAGAGAGAGAGAGAGAGAGAGAGAGAGAGAGAGAGAGAGAGATGGGAGCAGTTGCTACAATTTTAGTGCTTTGCTCAATGGTCATAGCCATGCCGATGGTTCATGGCATCGATGAATCACCTCAAGCCGTGGAAAAATGGTTCGAAGAACTGGGCCAAATGAAAGAAAAGGTAACGAAGATTCACTTCTATTTGCACAACACAGTGAGTGGCAACAACATAAGTGCAGTTGAAGTGGCCCAAGCCAACATCACTTCTCAGTCACCCACCGATTTCGGGTCAATTTACGTGGTTGACGATCCATTGACAGTTGGGCCCGAGCTCAACTCCACGATACTAGGCCGAGGTCAGGGGATGAATGCATTTACTGGGCTACAGGAAGTTGATATGCAATTAACCAGGAACTTTGTCTTCATGAGTGGGAAGTACAATGGTAGCACTCTCAGTGTTTTGGCACAAGATCCGATATTGCATACGTACCGGGAAATGCCCATCGTTGGAGGGTCTGGTGTGTTCCGACTAGCACGAGGAATTGCCACCGCACAAACGTATTCAGTCAATACCACCTCCTCTAATGCTGTCATTGAGTTTCATGTAATTGTCATTCACTATTGAAATGATTGTTGGTTCAATCGGGAATAATTATTGGTACTTGCAAGTTGTGTACTTTCTTAAGCCGCATCAATTCTCTTGTGATGTATTTGGATCTAAAATGATTATTTCACAATTGTTCCAACCTAGTAATTAGAATAATATATATATATATATATATATATATATATATATATATATATATATATATCCATTCGTGATGTAACCGGTTGTTAAGTTTTTTTTTCTTTCTTTTGCTAAGCAAAAATTTGGACAATTTTTCAATTTGTGTGTGTCATTCTTGTGCAGGGGCCATGCTAATCTTCTCTATATCATTCCAATTTTATCAGATGTCCCTAAAGGGACGGTTGTTAAGTTGTTAAACAGAAACACCCAAATCATATGCATGACAAAATAAGAAGTGATTTTTATCTACATGAAGGATTCATGATTCGAAACCAGATATTCCAAACAAGGGCTAGCTAGCTAGTTCTTGTTTTGAACTATGAAGACTTTGATTTACCAATAAACTTTGAAGGCCTATTTCGCCGATATTGTGGCGTAATGGGAGAGAAAAGGGAAAAGATAAATAAGGTGTAGAAAGGGCACCAAAATGCTGTATAAACCATGGTTAGGTAAGCATGTGGCTTTTAATTCGGGTGGCCCATAGTTTCTGTGATTTGGGTGACACTTTAGTCTAAAAATTGGGTCAATCCAACAGATATGTCGACAAAGTCAGTCACCATTGAGAAGTTGAAGTTGTGCTTTACTTCAATTGGCCTTCATGCTTGAAGAAGATGTTTGGTCCGGAGTGACATCAGGAGGGGTGAAGTTCACTACTTCCACTTTGATCGAGGCTGTTGATATTGATTGCTTCAGTTATCTTCAAGTGGAAGATTATTGGGAATGCTGACAATTTTCAGCATTAGAAATCCATGACAGGATCACTAGGCAGGCTCGCGGCCATGCAGGGGAGCGATAGAGTCCCTTCAAGAGGCTGGCAACATGGTCCAGTCAGCGACCCGCGATCAAGGAGGGGTCCCGTGACCATTTGGCCTTTGCCTATAATTGCCGTATTCATTTGTTGAGACACTAGAGAGAGGAAATTTTAGAGAGAGAATCCAAGAGAAACTAGAAGACCCCTGTGTTCGTTTTCTATTTTAGTTGTATTTTTTAATCATTATTCTATTTCTCTCTTAAATCATTACTCTATTTATCTAATTAGTACTTTCTCATCTCTCCCCAATCATTATCCATCTCTTCAATCTTTCTTTTTCTTTGTTCATAGTAGACTGGTGTGCCTCCTGTGATTTTTTCTTGAGGTTTTTCACGAATATCTGTGTGTTCTGTTTGTCTGTTCCTCTTTCTCTTCCTTTTCTCTGGTGTATTTTTCTGTGACGATAGTATCCCAAGATTCTAAGTGATTTTTTTGTTCTTTGTGAGTCGAGCCTTCTGTTCGGATTTCCCAACATCACCCTGTTATGCTTAGAGCATTTTTGTATCACTTGGCTATGTATTGGTTTTCCTTTTGGTTGGTTTCTTGCCAACATTTCCCCCTTTAGGGGATGCCATATGATTGTCGTTGGCCCAGGTGCCAATACAGTTGGAATGTAGGTCTATGGTTATGATGCCGGTTTTTTCATTTCTTTTTAATCTTTGTAACTGTTATTTCTCAGATTAATAAAAATCTTCTTTGCCAATTAAAAATTATTGAATCACAGATTACATGGGAATAATGATACTGCATCCTCTTGGTATGAAATTATATTGGGTGCTCAACAACTGGTTGCAAGCAGTAATGATTCTAAGATTATTTTACAGGGTATTCATTTCCAGATACATTATCCTTACAATGGATTAAAGAGAATATTTTATTTGGCAATCAAAAGCCTATTTGACAAAAGAAATGAAGAAACATATTGGGAATCTTCTTTAGATTTAAGGTCGGAAAACGTATTAGAATAAGGAAGTTAATTAGGTAAAGCAAAGACTCAGAAATAAGAAATAAGAAAAAAACAAACAGAGAGGAGGTGACAATTTCAAGGGACTTTTCAGCGGTTTTCTTGGTGGTGGATAGCTTTCGTAGATTACTGATTCGTCTCGATGAAGAACATAAAGCATAATATTTCTTTTATCAAAACCTTAAGAAAATTCACTACGGACAAAATTAGTCTAGAACATACAGACAATTTTATTTTTTCATTATTCTTGCCATTTGTTGCAAACATTCAACTTTGTTCATATTTTTTAATTTCCTAATTCATCTCGATGAATGAGTAATTCCAAAAAAAAAAAAGGAAAAACTACAAAGGCTCTTTTTTTTTTTTTGATAAAAACAAAAGTATACTCCAAAAGAATTAATATTAGGCTAGAAGACCCCTTAATTATTGTAGCCCAATACAATAAGTCAGAAAGCAATGTATATATTCAAAAGGAGAATATCAACAAAATGTTACTCTCAACCCCCTAGATATTATTATGCTAAAATATTGTTACTCTCAACCCCCTAGATATTAATACTTGTAGATACCATAGAATTGCTATGTAATAATTAAATAACTTTCTTGTTTAAACATTATTGTCACTAGGTCAACTGATGTACCGACTATACGCCCTTAAAAATCTCTCCAGAGAGGGACAACATAGAGAGAGAGAGAGAGAGAGAGAGAGAGAGAGAGAGAGATGGGAGCAGTTGGTACAATTCTAGTGCTTTGCTCAATGGTCGTCATAGCCATGCCGACGGTTCATGGCATCGATGAATCACCTCAAGCTGTGGAAAAATGGTTCGAAGAGCTGGGCCGCATGAAAGAAAAGGTAACAAAGATCCACTTCTATTTGCACGACACGGTGAATGGCAACAACATAAGTGCAGTTGAAGTGGCCGGAGCCAACATCACTTCTCAGTCACCCACGGCCAATTTCGGGTCAGTTTACGTGGTAGACGATCCATTGACAGTTGGGCCCGAGCTCAACTCCACGATACTAGGCCGAGCTCAGGGGATGTATGCATATGCTGGGATACAGGAAGTTGCTATACAAATAAGCTGGAACTTTGTCTTCACAAGTGGGAAGTATAATGGTAGCACTCTCAGCGTTTTGGCCCAAGACCCGATATTCCATACGTACCGTGAAATGCCCATTGTTGGAGGATCTGGTGTTTTCCGGCTAGCACGAGGGATTGCCACTGCACAAACGTATTCAGCCAATATCACCTCCCTCAATGCTGTCCTTGAGTTTCATGTTATTGTCATTCACTATTGAAATGATTATTGTTTGGTTCAATCGGGAATAATTAATGGTTTGCAAGTTGTGTACTTTCTTTCTTTCTTTCCTTTTTTTTTATCGGCAAAGAAGAATTTTATTAATCATTGGAACAAAGTTACAACGATTAAAAGAATCCGAAGGAAAAAGACATCACAACGAGAAAAGTTAACATCTCAACTACGTTGGCATCTTAGCCCTCAACAGTCATATGCTACTAAGGACCCAAAAGAAGTTGGTGAGAAACCAACCAGAGGGAAGAAAACAAGAAATGGCAGAAAAAGCATAAGAAACTGAGAGAAACAAAAGGAGACAAAACAAATATTAAATCTTGTTGATATTAAAATCTGGACGGTTGATCCGAGCACTCTTGTCAGACTCTTGCAAAATCCAAACGATCACGCCGAGAGGAGCTTTTGGGAGATGGGTTTCGCGGGTTGGGTATTGATCATAGGATGATGGGCGACATCGGTGGGGGTTAAGCGGGCGACATGGGAGACTTAGTGGGAGTTGTGGGATCATGGGTTTTCTTACCGCGCAAGCTTACTGACCGGTAGGGACAGAAGCAGGATTTCGTAAATTCGAGGGCCGAACTATGAATAACAAGATTTCAAAATTTTATGGTTCCCAAATCTAATAAGTTCGATCTTTTTTCTTTTTTTGGTAATGCAGGGTGTCCCGAGCCAGCTTGCGCACACATCAAATTAATTCCTACAGTCCCTCCCATAGCCGTTTCAAATGTTCACGCGTGGGAGTGAGGTGGAATAAGTTTTGCTTTGCTGTAATCTTTTTCCTAATGAATTTCTTGCCATCTCTCCAAAAAAATTGTTAATTCGTTAATAGTCATGTGGATACATTCCTCGTTTTATTTTTATTTATCGGCATTCCTCTGTTGACTTAATTAACGTAATTCTTTTTTATGGTTCCAACATAAAATGATTCAGATTGCCCTAAGGATCGATCGATCTTCATAAATGTTGTAGAATATCAGAGAGGTCGTGCAGTCTTGGTAGGAAAATGATCTAAGAGCATCTTCAGCTGCCTCGCTTTCTCCCAAATGGGAGGTTTTTCTGAGCCAAAGGCTCAAAATCGGAATCAAGAAGCCTTGGCTGCTCCTCGCCAATTCCTCCCTTTACTATAGTGACTCGCCACATCCAGCTACTGCAAAAAATGATCATGAGCTTGTTAGCCATCTCCACTGTCAATTTTTATCATCTCCGATGTTGTTTTTCATTGTCTCTGCCTGTCTACCATCGTCATCGGTGATTGGAAGTCTAGAATTACGGAAGAAGAACAAGTTTTGAAAACCCTAATTTTGAACTTGAAGATGCCCTAATTTTGATTAGTCGTTGAATTAAGACTTGTTTGATAACGCAAATTCAGCACTTAAAACTGAATCAATTAAGTAATAATTGGTTTGGTAGATTTGATAACGACATTTTACATTGCTTAGCAAATTAAGTGCTATTTAAAATGTAGGCTAAAAAGTTTAAAAAAATTAAGTAATTTTGAACTACTTAATTTTGACTGAATTTTTGTATACTTGCATTTAATCACCATACCACCACCATCACTTCGCCACCATCATCACCACCACCATCACCATTACACCACCACTACTTCACCACGACTCCACCACCACCACCACTACACCACCACTCCCCTATCACTCCAACACCACCACCACCACCATTACCACACCGCCACCACCACTACCACATCGCCACCACCACTACCACACCGTCGCCGCCGCCACCACAATGTCACTATTGCACAACTATCACTCCACCGACACCACTCACTGTCACCATTACACCATCACTCCATCGCCGCCGCCACCACCATTACACCACCACTCATTGCCATCATTACATTACCATCACTCCACCACCACCATTACACCACTATCACCAGCACTCCAACACCACCACCACCACCACCACCACCACTCCACCGCCACCACCACAATCATCATTACAACCAGCCGATACACCAAGAGGTTCATGATGCAAGGTTACAATTTTAGCCAGACCGAGTGCCTCCAAACAATTTTCTTTAATTCACTTTTCAAAGAAACGTTTACCAAATAAAAAATAAAAAATTAACTGGGGCCAATCTTGTGAAGGAATAAATTCACTTTTTTTTTAATCGGCGGAATAAAGTCACTTTTCTCAAAAAGAAACGGTTACAAAAAAAACTAACTTGGGCCAATTTTGCAAAGGAAATAATTTCAGGCCACATAAAAAGTTTTGAAAAGTACTTTGGACTTTTTTAAAATATAAAAAATTTGGGCTTTTAAAATGGCGTTGGCTGGTCTCCTTAAAAGTCCTATCGGAGAAATATTCTAAATTCTGGCCCAGATTCCTAACCTTGCGGCTGCAAACACCAATGTGGCGGATGCAAACTTTGACTCTCTTTAAACTTTGTGGCTGCAAGATTGAAGTTCGCGGTTGCATGATCATAGGTAGAAAACAGACAGTGTCTGCAGCGCGCTCTAGCGTGAGTCCAGTATGAAGGTTGTAGGAGGCCTTCATCTTTTTCTTTTCTTTTTTAATTAGGAATTATGTCCTAGAATTAAGGTTCCCCTTGCCTACTTAAACCTCTTCAATCATACCCAACAAGATATCCAAACAAGAGAAGTTCTCACTCTCACCCTAGGATATCCTAAAATCTAAAATCTTAGGGCACCCTAAAACTCTAGGGTACCCTAAAATTCTATGGTATCCTAAAACTTTAAGGTACCATAAGATTTTAGGATACTCTAAAACCCTAGGGTGTCCTAGGGTGACACTTCTATTAATGGTAAATATATTTTGTAAAAAGTGAAGCTAGTGGTAATTAAGTATTCTATCTTACCTTAATGAAAAATACTTTTTATTTTCTTTACCTAGTCGTAATAATCCCTTGTTCTTACCCTATTTGCCCCAAAATCATATAATTCTTCCAAAAATTAGTCGATCAAATAATTATTTAGCACTCAATTCCCGTGTTCCGTGTTATATATGCATGGTCAATTACGTTTTCCAAATTATGAATATGCTTCTTTTTTTTTTTGCAAAAGAAATTTATAAATCTTTAAAAATGATACAAAAATATAACACGGTCAATTACATTTCCCAATTATGGGTATACTGTTGTACAATCGTTTCATGCTAATTACATTTAGGCTCTGTTTGTTTCGATGTAAAATGTTTTACAATGTAAAATATTTTTTCACAAAACAAACTTCAAACTTTTATTTTCCAGTGTTTGGATGGCGCTTGAAAATATTTTTAGAAATCAACAAAATAATGCAGAGAAGGGGGCTTAAACGGTGGAGAGATATAAGAATATTGGAATTAAACGAGGGTCAGGACTGACGATCGATGAAACTGAGCAGTGAGAATTACAGTAGAATGCAGCGGGTTTATTTCAGAAAATAACTCATGGGAAGATTTAAAGGTAAGTCATTTTCATCCAATTGATGGAAAATGTATTACATGTAAAATGTTTTCCTAATTTTTTACACTACCAAACACTGAAAAATAAATAAAATATTTTACCAGAAAATATTTTACGCCCAAACAAACGGAGCTTTAGTAAAAGGAAAAATCTAAAATCAGCCCACTGGGCTGACAATAAGAAGTGTGAATGTGTATTAAAAAGTGTAAAAAAATATATAGAAGTATGTGTTTTCCTTATTTTCTTGTGTGCTTATTGTCAACCTACTGGGCTGACAATAGAAAGACCGCTATGATTCAATCGAAACAGTTTCTTACTTTCCGTTGTTGATGAAATCCACATCTAATTCTCGTAGTATACGTATCTTGCCATAATTGGTAAGTAGTTCAATGTGGAGGAATGCATTGCTCAATTGTTGCACCCATTAAACCAACTATATATAGCCTCCATACACAACCCTTTTTGCCACAATTACAGAGAGAGAGAGAGAGAGAGAGAGAGAGAGAGAGAGATGGATAAACAGTTGTGTGCAATTCTATTGTTCTGCTCAATGATCATGGCCATGCCTGTGGTTCTCGGAATCGACGAAAGCCCACAAGCAGTGGAAAAGTGGTTCCAAAGCCTCAGTATGATGAAGGAAAAGGTAACAAAGCTTCACTTCTATTTCCGTGACCAAGTCAGTGGAGAAAACCCGACTGCTGTGGGCGTGGCCCAAGCCATCAATACTTCCCAGTCACCCACCTTTTTTGGTTTAGTTAGGGTGATGGACAATGCATTGACGGTCGGGCCTGAGCCCAACTCTCCGATAGTAGGCCGAGCCCAGGGGACTTATACATCGGCTGGGCTGGAGGAAGTGGGTCTACTCATGACTTTGAATTTTGTTTTCACGAGCGGAGAGTACAAAGGTAGCACCCTTAGCATTATAGGACGAAATCCAATCTTCAATTTGTACCGTGAATTGCCCATTGTTGAAGGGTCCGGTGTTTTCCGACTAGCACATGGAATCGCCACCGCAAAGACTTATTCATTCAATACCACTTCCGATGACACTATAGTGGAGTATGAAGTAATTGTCCTTCATTATTGAGTGACTTTGGGTCGGTACAAAGAACTGCTAATAAGTCATGCATGCGGACATACCTTGTACCTTTTTTTTTTGGAGGATGTTGAGTGCCTCTTTTTGTTTGATTTGTCTTTGTTAGCATAATCTCTCTTAATATAATGGTCTTAGGACTCTTAGCCATGTGATGCAGGTCGATTTTGGAAGAGTATTATTTTGGTTTTAAAAAAAAATAAAATAGAATTTAGTAGGAATTCTTTACTTTAGTCAAGATTTCCTGAAGTAATTAGTTTTCTCTTGATCTAGTATTCCTATTTTATAGGTTGCTTGGTCAACAAAAATTTTATTTTATTTTATTTTCATCAATAAGTACTATACACGCTCACTCACAGTAGAAGTGGTCCCACACACTAAAGTGTCCAGCGTGTGTGGGACCCACTCACAATACTTCCAGTACAAATTTAACCCAGGCTGGAAGAATTAATTGAGTTGATTAAAACAAATTGTAGAAGAGTTGTCTTGGTTTGTGATGAGAGATTCTCGTCTTGTTCATGTGTCTAGACTATTTCAATTGGTATTAGAGCATAGGCGATCGGCTCATGGTTGATCTTGGTTTGACAAGGTGGTTGTGGTAGTCAACAAGTCGCTATTAATGACGTCTACAATTGCGATGATGCTGCACGAGAAGCACGACCGAGGCTCGTTTAGCAAAACGTACGTCTCAATGGCAGTTTGAATCGCTTAAAAAGCAACTAATTAACTGCCATAATAGTTGCTGCCTGTGTGCCCCTCCATTACTCCACTCCACTGAATAAAGCTACACGCACAGTAGCTGTGCACAGACCCCTTTTTCTCCCACCTCGGGTCGCACAAAGATGATCGGAGCTGCTCATTTTGTTCAAAATATGTCGTTTAAGGTCTCTAAAAAAAATGAGCTTCGTTCGATATTGTTAGAGGCGTTAATAAAACATCCAAAATCACTTCAGAATTTATCTTAAACGACAAATTTGGCTTAAATTCTGAAGTGATTTTGGGTGTTTTGTTAACGTCTATCGAACGAAACTCATTTTTTACAAAGACCTTAAACGACATATTTTGAACAAAATGAGCGGCTCCGATCATCTTTGTATGATCCGAGGCGGGAGAGAAAGGGGATCTATGCACAGCTTGCTGTGCACGTAGCATAGCTCTACTCCACTTGTCTAACCGGAGGCGGGGGGCTGCTGTCCCGGATTTTCGGGCCCACTCTGGTCTCGCTTCGATGATCGGAAACGCTCACTTTGTAGAGTTCGTCGAGTAGAATAACTATGCAAAACATCAGCTTAATTGGATATCATTAAATCCCTGATTGGAACCTTTTTATCTTAAAAAGAATGGATCCGAAACACTGGATCAAATCCACTGTAACCCATGGACCGAGAGTTATATGGGCTCCGATCAGGCACTTAATGATATCAAATTAAGCTGATTTTTTGCATAATTGTTCTACTCGATTAGCTCTACAAAGTGAACGTTTCCGATCAACGGAGCGAAACCGGAGTGAGCCCGAAAACCTGGGACAGCAGCACGCCCCCACCTCCTGTCTAATCATGCTCCGCCCTTGACAGAGGGGAGGATTCGAGGTAAACTATCATTATTGTAATAATGATCTTGCAATAACCACCGCTCACCAGGCGATGATAATAAGCATATAATGTTAAATAGGTTAGGATTTTAATATATGTCTCACGGATATCAACACACATTTTTTCATGTAACTAATACATAAGTTTTCGAATAATGATACACATTATCTACCTCCTTAAGAGCGGTGATTAACATTTTCCTTATAAAAAAGAAACTTTTGGACTACCCCGAAATAGTTTGGCCCATAGCGTGTTAGAGCATTTACACTGAACTTGCTAAAAACTTGAGAAAAAAGTCTATTCCAAAATCACTTTTCTACTTTAATTAATTACTTTTTGGACACACTGCATCAAACTCTCTATTTTAACTCTACTGCATTAAATTAAGTACTCTTTTTTATAATCTCAAACATTATTTTACATATATGAAGGCATATGGAAATCGGATCTACAATGAGAGAATCTAAACCGCTCATATCGTTTGTGCTGTAGAGAATATAATTCATGAAAAAATATCCTTGATCAGATATTGATCGTTAGGCATAAAAAAATATCGATCGTTTGCGTAAAACAAGTTCTTTGTTCGGATACATATAGATGTTCGATGAAAGATAAAAAAAAATTGGGAATGAACTTCTTAACAAGCCATACCAAATGACCTGTTCGAATCATGCAGATTATGTGATAGGTATATGCTTATTGTTGGCTTATTTGTACAGATGGTTCCCAAAGTATTTTTGAAATGTCAATTTCGTCCTCATTGTACAAAACACATCTATTAAGTCCCCAACGTTAACAATTCGCGTTTAAAAGGTCCCTAGGCCAAACTCTGTTACCTGTTGCTGTAAAAAATAAGGGCATTATAGTCAAACCCCATCCAACCCTCACTTTCCCTTTCTCTCTGCTATCAATGGCGATTTAAGACTTCTCCCCTTCTCTCCACCTCCACGATGGTCCCAAAAATCAACCCTAAGAAGAAGATCACACAAAATTATGTCCTTTTTAGAAACTAGCATACCTGAAGAATATCCTCAATGTTTATAACAACCGCACCCTCCACGGGCTCCACATCCACCCACTTCTCCCCAAACTTCACCTTCAATGCCCCCAACCTCATTCTGCACCAGCACCGTCACCAACCCCGGATCCTTTTCGAATTCCTCCAATTTCTCAGCAATCCAGAAAGCATAAAGAATTCCGGTAAAAAAAAAAATACTAGACCCAACCAAGATAACCAATATTTTTTTTTCTTACCTTGTACACCAGAATGATATACACTAAGGCAGCCAATAAGCGTAGCCATTAATGGTAGTGAGATTGTATACGTTCAGGTAAACCGGAACATTTCCCATCTTTGTCTTCCTCGGGTAGTAACATTCTGCACAACATTTTTTTTTCTTCAACAAAGTTTTCTTTCTGCTTTTTTCCTTGGAATCCAAACCCAGAGCGGGTGTAATAGGCCGATTCCTCTGAATTTTCGTTGGAGAGTGGAAGAAAAAATCAGGGGAATTGCGGGGATGAATTGAGCATGAGATTCGTTGAGTTCCTGTTCTTTTCTCAATTTCTAGATCCATTAATGTTTTGGGTTTGCATGTTCAAGAACATTTTTTTTTGAACAGTGCTTGTTGAAGAACTTGACGGCAGCGAGTGTGCATCGGATGGTGTGGAGGGGGGCGCCATGGTTGGTGATCTGGAAGAACCCGATGGTGGAGCGGCGCGTTTGCTTTGCTTTGCTCGGTGAGGGTGGGTTTGGAGGCTTACAAGTTGATGACGGGGACGGTGGGGGAAATGAATTAAGGGGAAAGTGGGGAATTTTGGGGGTTTGACTATAATCAAGGATGGGATCAAGGGGGGTCTAGTAGCGGCGACCGCCACGACAAGAATTTTAAAAAATGCAATTATTATATGTAAAAAAAAATTTATGCCCAACTTATATAGTCTCGCCACCACTAAATTTTTTTAGTGTACATTTCGCCACTGCTAGGGTAAAATCCTGGTTCCGTCCTTGACTATAATGCTCTCGTTTTTATGGCAACATATAA
The DNA here is from genome assembly GCA_019656835.1 of Rhododendron ovatum. Taxonomy (NCBI): domain Eukaryota; kingdom Viridiplantae; phylum Streptophyta; class Magnoliopsida; order Ericales; family Ericaceae; genus Rhododendron; species Rhododendron ovatum. The sequence goes on along the minus strand of CM033802.1, from coordinate 2,785,752 downwards.
CGGAGTTTGGCCCAAGGACCTTGTAAACGCAGATTGTTAACATTGGGGACTCAATAGGCGCGTTTTGTACAATGGGGACGAAATTGACATTTCAAAAATATTTTGGGGACCATCCGCACAAATAAGCCGCTTATTGCTTATAAACAGGGACGGAGCCAGCAATTTCATTACGTAGGGGTGACCGTGCATGCGAGAAAAAAATATAAATACACATGCATAATCATATAAATACATTAAAACTCAAAATAACGTAAATACATAAATCAATTTAACTAATGGGATTGATCTTGATGTATGTGTCTTGTTTTTCTTTATTATTCTTCTTCTTCTTTTTCATTCATCATAACTGGACGAATTCGGTACATAAGCGTTCATGTTACTTGATTTTATCTGTCAAAAAATAAAGAATTAGTACAAGTCTAGAACAATAATTGAAAAAAGACATACCTACAACTTAAATTTTACCAAAATTACTCTGGATTTCCAAAATCTCTTCTCATCCGTCGCTATTTTCTCGAAATTGCCTTTGAAGTCTTAACAATTGGGGATGTTTGTGCCAAGAGAGAGAGAGAGAGGATTTGGTGTGCCATTGAGATTTTAAGGCAAAAAAAAAACTGTAAAACACTAAATCCATCTAACGAAGGTGGAAGTTTATTACTTGAATATTCACAATATTAACCCTGAAGTTCTATTTTTTGTTATATTTTAGCCCTTAACCCTTAGTAATTCATGTTTGTATTCTCGTATTTTAAAGGTTACTATTATATTTTTTTTCAAAATTCCATACAAGGGCGAGTTTATATATTTTCATAGGAATTTTTTTTTTTTTTTTACATATGATACTAGTGTTTTTTTTTCTTTTTGCAGGGGTGACCGCTCTTACTGACCCCTCTCTGACTCCATCCCTGCTTATAAATGATTTACCAGTGAAAATATACCATTTTAAAGTTTTGTGGACTTGCAAAACCATCGCCTTCCGTCTTGAACCAAGTGATTAGTGGCTCTCCGGAAGTACCGAGTCACTGTAGCAATTTTAATGCATATGTAAAACACCAGCAAGTGGTTCAGAGCCATAGAGGGGCTGATGCACCATAATTTTTGGATTATGTCTAGTTATTTTACCCAATCTGACTTGTGTAGCTTTTTGTGTTATCGTATTATGTCATATTCGTATTTTGTGTCAGAAATAGCCACCCTAACTTGCTAAATTCTTGTCTGGTTCGTGTCGTGCTATCGTGTTCTTTCATAAACTCCCTAGTCGTGTTTTATCTTGTCATCTCGTGCTCGTGTCAGAACTCTCTCAACTCTAATCCAACCTGTTTAGTTTTTCATGTTTTCATATCGTGTCATATTCGTATTCCATGTTAGAAATAGTCAATCCTAATCCGCTAACTTCGTGCCCGATTCGTGTTGTGTTATCGTATCGTGTCTTAAATTCTCACCCCTACTCCTAACGTCTCAGGTTTGAAAGCTTACAGGCGCTATCAATTCCTTTAGGGCCAAGTCATACGGAGCATTTGCTTCGATTTTAATTGGGCTTCCCGCAAATGAGCAACGGGATTGGGCTCCAAAGATTGGTCGAGGTGTGCCCATGTACTTTCCAAATAATGAGTACATACTGTTGTAAAATCGTTTCATTGTAATTGCATTTAGTAAAACACTTAACTGCTTTTACCTTAAATATTGCATTCTGAAGGTACAATATTGTAGTCTTTGACTTGATCTACGATCCAATCGAAACCGTTTCTTACTTTCCTTGTTGATGAAATCCACATCTAATTCTCGTAATATACGTATCTCGCCATATTTGTTAAGTAGTTCAATGTAGAGGAATGCATTGCTCAATTGTTGCACCAATTAAACCAACTATATATAGCCTCCATACATAACCCTTTTTGTCACAATTACAGAGAGAGAGAGAGAGAGAGAGAGAGAGAGAGAGAGAGAGAGAGAGAGAGAGAGAGAGATGGAAAAACAGTTGTATGCAATTCTATTGTTCTGCTCAATGATCATGGCCATGCCTATGGTTCATGGCATCGACGAAAGCCCACAAGCAGTGGAAAAGTGGTTCCAAAGCCTCAGTATGATGAAGGAAAAGGTAACAAAGCTTCACTTCTACTTCAGTGACCAAGTCAGTGGAAAAAACAATGTGAGGGTGGCCCGAGCCAACAATACTTTCCAGACATCCACCTTCTTTGGGTTGATTACTGTGATCGACGATGCGTTGACAGTTGGGCCAGAGCCCAACTCTCTGATAGTAGGCCGAGCCCAGGGGACTTTTACTGAGGCTGGGCTGGAGAAAGTAGGTACACTCATGACCTTGAATTTTGTTTTCACGAGCGGGGAGTACAACGGTAGCACCCTTAGCGTTCTCGGACGATATCCACTCTTCAATTTGTACCGTGAATTGCCCATTGTCGGAGGATCCGGAGTATTCCGGCTAGCACGAGGAATCGCCACCTCGGAGATTTATTCGTTCAATACTGCTACCGGTGATGCTATAGTCGAGTATAATGTAACTGTCCGTCACTATTGATCAGTGACTTTTGGTCGGTACAAAGAACTGCTAATAAGTCATGTGGACATACCCAATTGTACCATTTTTGAAGGATGTTGTGTGCCTCTTTTTGTTTGATGCAGGGCGATTTTTAGAAGATTACAGTATTATTTTGGTTTTTAAAAAAATTAGAATTTACTAGGAATTCTTTACTTTAGTCAAGATTTCCCCGAGTAATTAGTTTCCTACCTTCTTTGATCTAGCACTCCTATTTTCTTGGTTGCTTGGTAAACAAAAATTAAAATTTATTTTATTTCCTTCAATAACTGAGATAACCCAATTTTAATCTTAAAATTTAAAATACAATACTCTAAAGTTTTTCTTGTGATTTTGTTAGCGCGGTCATTCTCAAAATAAATTTTTAGCTAATGGTAATTTAAATTTTTTTTTTGAGAAGCAAAGTCGAACAACGTAGCCGATCAGGAAGAAAATGTACTGTGGGTTAAAAAAAGAGAGGATGTGTTCTATTTTCTATAATGATCATTGTCGGTAGATATTTCTAGGGTTAAATACTGGAACACCCTTTGAACTTTTCTTGCTTGTCTCGCTACCCTCTAATAGAATTTTGCCAACGACCAGACCCCTTCATTAAAGTTTTCATTTGGAGGACCCAACTCGGAATATATTTTTTCTTTCTTGCAATTTCTACCATTATCTCACTAATCAAACGGAGGAGAGCTTGCATGCAAATTAAGATGACTTTACCCAAACGTGTCCATCAACGTCTTGATTTCTAATGCTCATTAAATGAATCAATCGTTCGATCACGTACCCCTTCCACTTACTACTTGCAGGGTAGGGATTCAATTTTGAGGTTTTCTACTAGTACATTTTTTTTAGCCTTTTATTTTATACATTGGGACGGAAGGAAATTACTTATCGATTTCTAGATGCTTATTTTTCACACGGGACACGTACGTATTTTTGGGACTACAATGTATAAATGACCAACTTTGTACGGTGGATGGAGTAATATTTGGTAGACGTACCATTAAACTGCCGTTAAAAGAGGCCATTTCAGTCACATGCATGCGGGAGAGAAGGAATAATTTCTCTGCATGCGGTGGGCTAGCTAGGCATCGTTGGACCATTGACGTCAAGTTGTTTAACCATTCATGAATATTTATGAAAGGCCCTATGTAATATTGTAGTTAGCGTGGGAAAACATTAATTAATCCTATTTAGATAGAAAGAGATGCATGTGGAAACCGGTAACTCCCGACAAAAGCTAGCCTGTATTTAGGTTGGTGCATGAGAGGTCAACCAGCTCCCTCGACCTGGATATTTGCATGGTAGGTTACACCTCAAAGTTTATTGGATACCAATTACAGTAATCAATTCAGATATGGTACTGCCATGTTGATATTTTAGGAAGTCTTTTTTGTTTTGAAAACTCCGGCATCCGGACTAGTCTACATGCATTTCGATTAAGTCTTGGGAACTAACCTCATCATCCACGCACGGAAGACCCAAAGTTCATGCTATGTTCTGTAGTCTTTCAATATAAATATAAATTGATTCATGCAAAGGAGAAATTTTTGGGTAACGGATGGGTACCACGTGGCCGTACCCACATGGTGTCCGATCAATCCATCTAGAGCCGTCCAAAAGTGTGTTGGATGGTCCCAGAGTGAAACTATCTCTCTCCTTTTTCTCTCTCTAAATACGAGCCGTCCAAAACCAGAATGGACGGCGCAGATGCACTGAGCAGGCACCGCATGGTACCCACCCGGCACCCAAAAATTTCTCCATGCAAGGAACACAATTGTATCCAGAAGAACCAGGACCATTCGATTCAACTGAACTCACATACATTGAACGACTAGATACACGCTTTGCCAAGAGTTGTATAATAGGAGTAGTTTAGCAACTAACGGCTATAAACTCCATAAATAATTCTCGTAATATGCATACCTAGCCATTATTCTTTAGTAAGTACGACGGTGTGGATGAGGAAGGAACATATTTAGCTTCTTGGTCAACTGATCCAACCCCTACACCACCCTTTTTGTCCTCACAATTAGAGAGAGAGAGAGAGAGAGAGAGAGAGAGAGAGAGATGGAAAAGGTTTTTGCAATTCTTTTGCTATGCTCTATGGTCATGGCTATTCCGGTAGTTCACAGCATCGACGAGAGCCCAGAAGCAGTGGCGGAGTGGTTCGAATACCTCCCCAAAATGGAGGAGAAGCTGACAAAGCTTCAGTTCTATTTCCATGAGCAAGTGAGTGGTAAAAATCCGACTTCTGTGAAGGTAGCCTATGCGAACATGACCTTCCAGTCTCCCACCTTGTTCGGGCTAGTTGTGGTGATCGACGATGCACTGACAGTCGGGCCGGATCCCAACTCCGCAATAGTGGGCCGAGCCCAGGGGATTTATGAATCAGCTGACCTAGTGGATGGAGTTGCAGTGATGAGCTTGAGCTTTGTTTTCACCACTGGTGAATACAACGGAAGCACTCTCAGCCTTTTGGGCCGGAACGCAGTCCTTCATCCGTACCGCGAAATGCCCATCGTTGGAGGGTCTGGAGTTTTCCGGCTAGCGCGTGGAATCGCCACCGCCAAGACATATTTTTTCAATGCCACTTCTGGTGATGCTATCAACGAGTACAATGTAGCTGTCCTTCATTATTGAGTGAGTTTTTTTGGTCGACAAAAATAATTGCTAATAAGTCATGTGAACATTTTTGTGTTTTGAACTTGACCTTGCACCATTTTGTAGTGTCCATCTTTTTGGTGGATTTGTTTTACTCCGATTGAGCTAGAGCCTATCATTTTTTTTTTTTTTGTAATATTATGGACTCCACCTATCTTGTTTTCACATAATTTGCCAGGAACCATATGGTTGATTCAAGAAACATTTAAAAAAAAATTACATCTGCAAGATTTTTTATATTTTATAAAAGCTAGGGTCATGTTCTATTGTAGTACTGAATCACGAGGATTGGATCCTTATCTTTAAGGGATGTCTATACCAAATGTAGATTTTAATGATATATGCACAGCTTCGAAAAGCACTTTGCGCGCGAGTGTGAGAGAGAGAATATTAGCTAGGAGTCAACCTGAAATTGAAGAGAGAGAGAGAGAGAGAGAGAGAGAGAGAGTAGATTTAATTTGAGATTCGAGGGATGACATGGAAACAATTACTGTAGACAGGTCTGACACGTTAGTACCCATTCCGTTAAAGAAAAGTTGTGCTCCTTAGCATTTCTCTTGGTGGAATGGGCTCCAATTGCATTTTGCTTACCAATGTACGAATGACAATTCACATGGTATGATCTTAGCATGGTCACCGAATATTGTCTATATAGCATTGCTCATAAGATAGTGTTTGTTCATAATCTCACCGCACAATTAGTTGTAACGAAAAGGTTTTTGGACAAAATACATTGGACTATCCCAGAATAGTCAGGCCGAAGGGTGCTAGAGCTCTTGGATTTTCATCTTAATTTTGGGGGGGAAATGACGGCCAAGAACGTGTTTGCTAATTAATACCCGTCAAGAACATTTTCAGCATTAACGAATGTTCTTAGCATGTCTTTGATGGGTATTAATTATCAAAACACGTCCTGGGCCGTCATTTTCCCAATTTTGGGCTACTGTAGATCCGTAAAAGTGTGTGCGAACCTAACATGGCTAACAAGGTTCTTAACATTACCAGTGAAGCCCAAAAAAATAAGTACTCAATTAGCAGTATTAATTGAAGTTGCACCCTACTAAAGTTCGAAAGTTCACGGGTACTATCAAATCGTTTGGGACCAAGTCATATGGAGCATTTGCTTCGGCTTTAATTGGACTCTCCGCAAGTGGACGGTGGGATTGAGCTCCCAAGGTTAGTTGAGGTGCGCGTGAACTGGCTCGGACACCTAATTTATCAAAAAATTAAACTAAACCATGTACCTTCCAAATTATGAGTTACTGTAGTAAAATCGTTTCATGCTAATTACATTTAGGCTCCGTTTGTTTCGATATAAAATATTTTACATTGTAAAATATTTTTTCAAAAAATAAACTTTAAACTTTTATTTTCCGATGTTTGGTTGACTTATGAAAAATATGTTTCAAAACAATTTGTTTTCCCTCAAAGTGAGTACTTGATGTTCATAGGAAGCCTTGTGGAGAGATGAAGGAATTGGTGTGTGTGTGTGTGTGTGTGTGTGTGTGTGAGAGAGAGAGAGAGAGAGAGAGAGAGAGAGAGAGAGAGAGAGAGATTAATCACGTGGAATGAAGGAGTGAGAAGTACTTGGGGTCGTGGAATAACTGGAAGGGGAGAACCAGTGCCTGGACGCTCATTGTAAAATAACTTACCGAGTTTTCTCTGGTAAATCATTTTACCGCCTAAGGGGTAAAAGATTTTCCCCAAAAAATTATTTTCCAGCAATTTCAACAACCAAACAATGAAAAATATGTAAAATATTTTTGGTAAAAATATTTTACGTCCAAATAAATTGAGCCTTAGTAAAACACTAACTGCTTTTACCTTTATTGCATTTTGAAAGTATATACAATATTGTAATCTTTGACTTGATTCTACGATCCAATCGAAATGGTTTCGTACTTTCCTTGTTGATGAAATCCACATCTAATTCTCGTAATATACGTATCTCGCCATATTTGTTAAGTAGTTCAATGTAGAGGAACTCATTGCTCAATTGTTGCACCCTTTAAACCAACTATATATAGCCTCCATACACAACCCTTTTTGTCACAATTACAGAGAGAGAGAGAGAGAGAGAGAGAGAGAGAGAGAGAGATGGAAAAACAGTTGTGTGCAATTCTATTGTCCTGCTCAATGATCATAGCCATGCCTATGGTTCATGGCGTCGACGAAAGCCCACAAGCAGTGGAAAAGTGGTTCCAAAGCCTCAGTATGATGAAGGAAAAGGTGACAAAGCTTCACTTCTACTTCCGTGACCAAGTCAGTGGAAAAAACCCGACTGCTGTGAGGGTGGCCCAAGCCAACAGTACTTTCCAGTCACCCACCTTGTTCGGGTTGATTACGGTTATTGACGATGCATTGACAGTTGGGCCAGAGCCCAACTCTCCGATAGTAGGCCGAGCCCAGGGGACTTATACGTCGGCTGGGCTGGAGGAAGTGGGTCTACTCATGAGCTTGAATTTTGTTTTCACGAGCGGGGAGTACAAAGGTAGCACCCTTAGCATTCTGGGACGAAACCCAATCTTCAATTTGTACCGTGAATTGCCCATTGTTGGAGGGTCCGGTGTTTTCCGGCTAGCACGTGGAATCGCCACCGCGAAGACGTATACGTTCAATACTACTTCGGGTGATGCTATAGTCGAGTATAATGTAATTGTCCTTCATTATTGAGTGACTTTTGGTCAGACACAAATAATTGCTAATAAGTCATGTGGATTGCGGACTAGTATTTATGTTTTGTTACTTTTGTAGGTAACTTGGTCAAGAAGAATTAAACTTAATTAATTTTAATTGATGTTATCTTATTTTATCACATTAGAAATGCTGGCTAGATTTAAAAGTTCTACTAGTATACGTATGTAACCCTGGCTATGAGATTTCGTCAATTGGTGTCGGAGTATAGGCGGAGGTGGTCGTGGTGATTGTCAAGTCGTTGTTGAAGATGTTCACTAGCGCGATTAGGGGTGTGCAAAAAACCCGTGGCCCGACGGCCCCGACCCGAAGGGTTTCGGGCAGGGCCGAACATGTGGTTCAGTCGGGTATAGGTTCATTTTTTGAAAAAAAAATCAATTTTCGGTTCGGGGCTCGGGGTGCTGTTTTTCTTACCCGTCCCCCCCCAACCAATTCATATAGATTACTTCAGTTTTGGGCGGACCCGACCCGACCAAAAAAATCGGGCATGCAGACGGTTATTCCCACTCGTTTGGTTCGTGTTCGGAGCAAAAAATTTCGATACCCGACCCGTCTTACCCGTGCACACCCCTAAGCGCGATGATGCTGCATGTGAAGCACGACTAGAGGCCCGTTTAGTACAGCATCTCGATGAACAGTTAGAATTGCTTAGAAAGAAACTAATTGCCGTGACGGTTGCTAACAATGTGTCCCGCCGTCAAGCCCCCAATCCACGTTACGTAGGGGAGGAGGGAGATGATTATGTAAAGGATGAAAATGACTACCCGTTTGAATATGCCACGGAGAGCAGGGCGGAGCCAAGAACTTTTGTTACAGTATATCATATTCGACTTATTTTTCTTTTATTTGCTAATTGAATAAAATGATTAAATTAAGGGGTTAATTATAGAGTAAATATGTGATAATTTTATGTGATTTTACTTTAAAATCGAGAAGGAATTTTTAAATATTGAAATGATGCATCTTAGTGTCAACTATTTGATGTTTGAAGCAAGGGTGAGCAATTTAAAAGCTTCTTGTGGGGTCAAAATAGAAAAATTTAGTTTCAAATGTAAAATGTCTTGGTGAGAAATCAAAGTAATATTCCCACTCATATAACCATGGCTCCTCCCTTGAAGGGGGGGAGGGCCCGAAGGTAACCCGTCATCATTGGAATGATGGTCTTGACAACCATTGTCCGCTAATTGATTTTGTGGCGCGAATGGTTAACTTTTGAAACATACAAATCTTCTATTGCACATGTTTTTCTATTGCTCATTAAATGAATTAATCTTGCAATCATACATAAATAAAAGTGAAAAAAGACAGTAACAAAATAATTAAATAATATAACAGAATTATGAAATTTAAAAAAATAATTAGATAAATAAAAGTTTTAAAAAAATACAAACTGAAAAAGGGGGAGTAAAAACAGACAAAGGGGTAATGGGGCAGGGGGATATTTGTCAGGGGGCGCGAGAAGAGAATAACTTTATATAGTCACGAGACTCACCTCACTTATCACATCAAATCCTATTAATTTATGGGTTAGAGCAACTATAAGAATATACACAAACATGAAACCTGCCCAAACTGAAACACAGAGAGAGAGAGAGAGAGAGAGAGAGAGATGGGGAGGCCATCCATAAGTGCAATGCTACTTTGTTCAATGTTGATAGCCACGCCAATGGTCCACTGCATAGCTCAAGGACCAAAAGCTGTGGAAGATTGGTTCCAAAACCTCAGCCACAAAAAGGAGAAGGTAACAAAGCTTCACTTCTACTTTCGCGACAATGTCAGTGGCAAGAACCCAACAGCCGTCCAAGTAGCCAAAGCCAACACGACCTTCACCTCACCCACGTTTTTCGGCCTGGTCAACGTAATCGACGACCCATTGACGGTTGGGCCAGAACCCGATTCAACAATTGTGGGCCGAGCCCAGGGGTTTTACGGTTTGGATAGACTGGAGCAGTTGGGCCTGATCATGACTTTGAACTTTGTCTTCACTGCTGGAAAATACAAGGGTAGCACTCTCAGCGTCTTGGGCCAGAACCAGGTACTTCAGACATACCGCGAGCTTCCCATTGTCGGCGGATCCGGTATTTTCCGACTAGCACGTGGGATTGCCACTGCAAAGACGAATTTGTTCAACCTAACCACGGGTGATGCTGTGGCTGAGTACCATGTTATTGTCATTCATTATTAAGTACCTCATCATGCCCCCAGTACTTTACCCTCTCTTTTCCTGTTGTCTTTATGCTTTGATATAGTAGTATATCACTAGCGGACATCTTTTATGATGTATTTTCTAGTAGATTATCTTATCTGGATATGTTGTGCGTCTTTAAAAAAAAAGTTTTTATTTTTTAGAATATTTAGATCGGTTTGTGCTTATCTCGACTCCTCTTTGAATATCAATCCGAATGTTCTAGAATCAGAAAGAAAACTTTATAAAAGAAAGTGGATCCAACTGCTCTCTGTTTTGCTGACACCCGGCTGCACGCGTCCGAACCACTCCATTCAGTTTTTCTCCCATTTTAATACTTCTTAACCTCGTTACCCACAACCCTACAATTTGAATCAAGCTTTACTCTTTTGGTTCGAAGATTGAACTACAACAAACAAAGGCCAGGGTATGAAAATTACAAACTTTATCATAGTACTTGACAAAATCCTCCGGAGGAACGAACACTAAACGAATTTCTCACACACATGGATTCTGCTGAATACCCACTCGCAGTCGCAGAACGCTGATGTGCAAACGTCCTTAAACGTGAATGCTCTCAATTACTCAACATGGGCAGAGATGGGTTTCAAAATTCATGCATGACCTGTAGAAATCCATTATACTGTAGTTGATTAGAGCTCCTGGACCCCTCTCACTTGCAGCCAGCAAGATGCTCATGCCTGCTATAACTTTTCTCAAAACTTAACATGAGAAGGAATACTAATTAACATATTTGTCTCAAGAAAATCAATTACTATAGCATCTCTCATGGTATGGTAAAAATGGTAGCCAGACCTATCTGGTTAAGTGACATCCAGTAAAAACTTTTCGCATCATTTACGGAGGGTGAACACAATTTTTGGCATGATTAATGTTCTTGCCGAGATCTACAAAATAAACGAAACCGATCATCAAAGTGTGCTCGAAAAATGGCCGGAAATTTGAAAAGGGACCGGAGAGGGACATCACCACCCCTCCTATCCCCGTGATACATGAAAGTTTCTCAGTTGTTGGGTGGATCTCGAATATGCCACTGAGTGGGTAGGAGATCATGGGGATATAACTACCTCGATTTTAGGAGGTACTTGTACTTTCAGAACCGAAGCATGGTTTCTCAATTCCATCGAACTCTCATTTTCTTTGAACTCATGCCATGGCTCTAAGCCTGGATGGCGGCAATCAACAATAATCATCTTAAGTGCCACAGCACGCTGGAAAAAGTAGGCTAAAAGCTCGAAATCGATACAGCCAACAAATTTCACCACCTCAAGGCATCTGTGAAGACAACGTTCGGTAGGCTCCATCTCAGTTTGCATCTGTATCCTTGTAGGTGACATCAACTGTACAAGAATATCAAGAAACGAAATACAAAATGTTACTATGTTATTAGGTAACATGTATAATAATACTTGCTTTAAAAACAAGTGCTAGTTAAAGCTAGCCAAGTTCATTTACTACAAGTATGTTCAAACTCCAAAGAATTAAGCACAATATAGCATATAACCGGTTACCAGGCCACAAATCGCAATGAAGATGAAATACTTGAACACAAATCTACCAAACAGAAGAGCCAATACAACAGTATCTATGTAACAGAAAGAAATGCTAAAACGATCATCAACACACTTTGTTGAATTCGTACACCAGTGGGAGGGAAAGGCAACAATCCTAACGATACATCATGCATGACCTCAGGAAAACAGACATAATACTATTACACCTTTAGACTTGGTGAGACTTTTAGTAAAAGCATACCTAATCAACTATTACACTTTAGACTAATCGTATACAACCAATTACACCAACAGTACTTAATAGATCGGAATTCAAAATTTCATTTGCCACTATCAACAGAGATACTAAATTCTTATAGGAAGTCAGTCATCAACAACTATCAATGCAAATACTACATCCCAATATGAAACTATCACTATACTATTCAAACAAAGAATTACAAGGGAAAACATAAGAAGAATCTGCCCAACCCCCACAAGATCAGATGCAACCCCATTAGGATGCCATGAATCCATCTCCCATACATGTTAATTAAGTAGTTATCCTATGCAGTCGGTTAAGATAATGGCTCAGCCATGTAAGCTGAAACACATTGTGATGTAAAGATAGATATTGAAGAATTGGATCCAAAAGGGAAAGAGCCCGTTTCCCCGTAAGGAAAGGAGAAAATGAAGGGTCTAATAACATAGAGTTAAGCAACAATCCAAGCCATAAGACCATCTCGCATAGAAGTGATATATCTCCTGCCACAAGGCACAAGGACACGACACAAAACCACAATTCACCAACTGCATAAGACCATATCACATAAAAGTGATACATCCCCTGCCACAAGGACAAGAAACAGAACCGCGATTCACCAACTGCAATATTCTCCCGTCACCGAATTCATTTTTTTGTGGAAACACCAAATTGTTTCCCTTTCCTTAGACCAAATCAGCAAATCTTCATGTAGTTTGTCAGCAACGGCTGAAACGATCTGTTTATGTGACACCAATACGCCTGCAAATTTTAGTCAAACGAAGATGGATCGTTTCACTCATACACCCTCAAGTAATGAATAACGATTGCTCAAACCATGACACACACACACACACACACAACGGCTTGATGGGAAAAGAGATTCACAGAGCCGGAGTAGGGTTTGGGAATGACAAAAAGAATCACACAAGGCATGCTCAAAGCTGTGCCAGCCTTACAGCGTAGGCTAACTAGTCATTCTCTGTGACCTATGCTGCGTCCAGTATTATACAGTGCTCAATAGTGCAAATGTCAAAGGCATATGCGGGGTACAATTTTAGAGATGGTTGAGAAATCGAGAGTTCTATTTATGCGTGGTTGCAAAACGGAAGCTTGTACCAGATAGAGTTTGGGGCAAGTGTTTAGCTTTTGCATCGAAACATCTCAATATACAGTAAATATGGCATCTAAAAAACCATAAAAATAAAAACTCTAGAAATGCATCAAGCAACACTACTACACTTGTAGAAACCACAAAATAGGTGTCCAAGAAAGCCACGCGTAAGCTATAAAGAGAAGGCGTTCACCTGTAACGTAAATGTACGCAAGAAGGGAGCTCTCTCAATTAGGGAAGTCCAACCAAGGAAACTGTCTTCTTCCTCAGCATACCCAGCAAATGTCAAGTTCTTCAGATTAGTCAATTCCGGAAAAGGTGGGGGTGCATAATTGTCCTGAAAGGTGAAGCTCATGATAAGTACATAGGCTCCATCTCGTTCGATATCCAGAATTTTTTTTTTTTCAAAACATTTATCAAAATCAAAAGCGCAGATCAACCGCAAGAGACGTGTAGATACTAACCAAGGAATAGAAATCAAAGCTCAATGTCAGGCTCTCTAGTTGAGAGAAATAGACTGCGGGAAGAGCAGTCAAAAACCCTTCACGCTGTGAAACAGATCTACCAATGAAGGAGCATGCCTAACAAGAACTGAGGTTGGACAGCTAGAAAATCCAAGACAGATCAAGGAGGCAAGGTTTGGGGCACAAATATCAACAGTTCGTAATCTAGGGCATCTGGATATCTCTAAGAACTTGAGGCCAAGCGAAGGACCGGCAACCTTAAGCTTTACCAGACTCTCTGAGTAGGATATACGCATACGCAACACAATGAGAAGTGGACAATTGGATAAGAAGTGCTCAACAAGCTCCCCAGTTATATTGACACATGTTAAAGAGAGTTGCATAAGTGACTTAATGCATGATACACCGTAAGGGCTTTTGATGAGAGAACAAACTTCATCAGCGAGAGTATAACACAGACAAGGAAGTCGTATGTTTCTGTCAATAGCACACATCGTGTCCATGTGGAGTCGTTCTCCTAGACGAGTATAACCACATAAGTTAACTTCAAGCCTTTGAACGGACTTGCGGATGGCAAAACTGAACCACTCATTGATGTCGTGATAAGAGTCCTTGCGAGACAAATATAAGAGGACTTTGAAATCGGTTATATTGGGACCCTGATGTAATTGTATAACTCGATTCACACAACGTAGGTACTTGTCCGTAACAGTTCTGCCACGGGATTCATCTCCGGCAACCTTGTCAATGGCCCTCAGGATCTTTGGAAAATAAAAGTGGAGGACTTTAGCATGATGAGTCCATAAATATTGCCATCTCTTGGAGAGGACACATGTGCTTGCTGCTTCCACAATGTCAAGTAGAAGACAGAATGGTACCCAGAATTTCATCAGGTAGTTGACTTATCCGATCTTCGAAATTCGTCATCCTACTCTGTAAATAAATCATCTCAAGAGCCGGAAACAGTAAATCAATAACTATAAATAAATAAATCATCCTAGAGAAAAACTTATACTTACACAAGGATCACGGCCCGGGGCAGAAGCCAAGAAAGCCCGAGAAAATTTTCAATGTAACAGTTGTCGCCATGGTGTGGAAACTACACATCATATGAGGGGCCGTTACAAATGACAGTTACATTGAAGATTTTTTTTTGCCCACGGCTTCAAGCTGCCAAAAAACTGCTGAAAAGAAGGATCAGAAAGAGGAAACAGAGGGCGGTACCTGTTCTTATCGTAGCCGGAGCTTCTCTGCTTTGTTCAATTTTTACTACTGTACTTATTTAAGATTGTGGAGTGAAAGTTGCGATTCTGATCGAATTGTTGTTTAGTAGGGCCGGCTGACACTTATTTAAAGGCTCATTCAAGTTAGTGATTAACTTATGCAACACAATTTTTTTTTTTTGGTTTTGTCCTTATTCAAAGAAAATTTGCGTTTGCTAGTTCTATGTCAAATTTTTTAGAAATTCGATTTTTTGGAAACTATAGGTGGGTAAGGAAGGGAGGAATCGGAAAAGTAAAAAATTATTAATAACTTTTATACAAATATTTGGAGAATTATTCAAAGAAAAGCTCAAAAAGTCAGTTTTTGGAATCTTTCTTGAATATTTCCCAAAATACTTATTTAAAAGTCATAATTTTTTACTTTTCTGATTCCTTTCATCGTTACTCACCCTTATCACATAAAAGTTTGGCCTACAAGGCTACAACTAACAAATGCTCAAAAAAAAAAAAAAAAATTGAACAAGTTTGGACAAAAAACTATTAGAGTAAACACCCCAACTATATAATATGGGTAAATTTCACTAACCTCCCCAAGGTTTTTGACAAAAACAGGGATCTCCCTAAGGTTTCTGAAATGTCAATAACATTCCTTACTTTTACTTTTACCAGCCATTTGGATTGGGGGTTGGTGTTGTGCAGCTGCTACACAGAATCGTGCTGCGTGGCTCATACTCCGTCTATTCAGCAATTCAACGATTCAAATATCATCTACACTCATGTTGCATCTGAACCGTTCACTGTCAAAATGAGATTTGAACGGTTGGATTGCTGAACGGACGGCATCCGAGCCATGCAGCACGGTGTTGTGCAGCAGCTACACAGCACCAACCCCGAATCCCGTTTTATATGTTAACAGAAGTTGCTGATGAAGTCATATTATGTGCTTCAAACTAACAAAAATGCCTTCTTGACCTCTCATTATTCTAAATTCATTGTGTTTTTCACCCATATTTCATTCTAGTTTCTAATTTTGCCGCAATGATGCCTATTGTCTTGGATACTACTAGAGAGAAAGCAAAGGAATCTATCAGGTATTCCATTTCATATATGATTAAAAAGATAGACAGTAATGACTATAATCAATTTGCTCAAAAAAGAAAAATAGCAAATTTGTAGTAGTTACTCCCTCCGTCCCTTATTTATTGTCCAGTATTCCATTTTGGGCTGTCCCTTAATAAGTGTCCATTTTGTAAAGTTAACAGGTAAAAGTTAGTGCATTGTCTATTTTGTCCCTAAAAGTAGATTTCATTTTGAAAAGTTAGTGGGTAAAAGAGTAATGATGATGGATAAGTAGGAAAAGTGGAGGAAAAAGTTGATGTGAAATGTATAATGATGATGTCTTTTTAATAAATTGGAGTTAGAAAGCAGAACACTTAAAAAGAGACGGAGGGAGTAGTTTTTTATATACTACAAAGTAAATGAAGGGTGGTTTGGCTTTATAATCCTTTTGGATTTTTTTTTTTTTCGTCTTTGTTCAAATGTGACACACAGGGACACAACTACCGGCAGTACAAGAACCCAGCCAATGTGGATCACCAGAAGAAGTTGGGTTACACTATGAACAAGATAGGTGATACGAACTTCTTGAATCTCTCAAAAATAAAAAAGGGAAAATTTCAAAAAAGCCCCTGAACTTTCTGACAACTTGCAAAAAAACACCTGAACTTTCACTATTAACAAAAAAATACCTAAACTTTGCATTCCGTTAGCAATTAAACCCCTGCCGTCCAATTCCGTCAATTTTTAACGGATGGAGCTAACGAAAGGCGTTAACTTTTTATTTTTTTTTACTTTTTACATTCAAAAATTACTTTTAACTCTTTCTTTTTTTTATTGGTAAATAAATATGCAATAAAGTTCTTTTTTTTTCTTACTATTTATCAAAAATTACTTTAACTCTATTTTTTACTATTTACAAAAATAACTTTAACCACCATCTTTTTTATTACTTTCAAATTTTACCTCTCTCTCTCTCTCTCTCTCTCTCTCTCTCTCTCTCTCTCTCTCTCTCTCTCTCTCTCTCTCTCTCTCTCTCTCTCTCTCTCTCTCTCTCCCTCTTTTTTTTTTAGAACTTTAACCCTACTCCACCAATCAACTACCAAAGCTCTAGCTCTAATTTTAGAAATTCGAAATTACTCTTTTTTTTAGCATTCTTGTTTTTTATATTTTTTACTTCCAAAATTACTTTTAACTCTTTATTTTTAGTAGTAAATAAATATGAAATAAAGTTTTTTTTTCTTACTATTTATCAAAAATTACTTTAACTCTAATCTTTACTATTTATAATAATAACTTTAACCCATTTTTACTATTTATTGCATATTTATTTATGACTAAAAAAAAGAATGAGTTAAAAATAATTTTTGGAAGTAAAAGTAGTAAAAAAAAGAAAAGGTTACAAAGAGGAAGTTAAAAGAACTTTTGAATTTCTGAAATTGTGGCTAAGGTTTTGGCAGTTGGTTGTGGGGTTAATTGGTGGTGTGGAGTCGATTCTAATAAGCAAAAAAGGGGGGGGGGGGGGGGGGGGGGGGGGTGGGGGAAGGTAAAATTTGAAAATAAAAAATATGGTTAAAGTAATTTTTGATAAATAGTAAGAAAAAAAAGAACTTTATTGTATATTTATTTACCAATAAAAAAAAAGAAAGAGTTAAAAGTAATTTTTGAATTAAAAAGTAAAAAAAAATAAAAAGTTAACGCCTTCCGTTAGCTCCATCCGTTAAAAATTGACGGAATTGGACGGCAGGGGTTTAATTGCTAACGGAATGCAAAGTTTAGGTGTTTTTTTGTTAATAGTGAAAGTTCAGGTGTTTTTTTGCAAGTTGTCAGAAAGTTCAGGGGCTTTTTTGAAATTTTCCCAATAAAAAATACTCCGTAGAATAAAGAAGAGAGTCCCGCTTCTAGGGGAAATGCCTATGATTGGCTCAAATTTAATTGCAGAGAAACCAGACCTCTGTACTTCACACAAGAAGACATTGATTAAAATTCAACTTCCCTTGGTAAATAAATTGATGATATACACAAAGGCAACCCAATAAAGTAGCTAGGAAACATTAACTTATCCCACTATTACTAACCATATCTCTTACCACTAGTCAATCTCTAATACTGTAATTAATAGTAAAAACAGACAGTTAATGATACTAAGAAAATTGGTACTACATGACAATCCTATCCCCTTATCATAAACCTTGCCCTCAAGATTGAAACACCAAATTTAGTTCATTATCCACGGGATCCAAGCTTCTAATAAGAAAGAAAATCTACAATTACACGACCGCCTTCATGCAAAGGAACTACTGTAGTACATTTGAAGGGACATCCAGCTTGAACATGGCTTCTTTGCATGGTTTAGAACCACACTAAAATCTTACGATTTTCTTCTACATCTTCCCCCAAAGTCTTGAAAAAATATCGGAACCAACGTAATCTCTTCCATCAGATATTCTCCACCATTAGAACGGCGGGAATCCTACTTTACTTTTGGACTCATTTTTTTTTTGGTTACTTCGGACTCATCTATTTGATCAATAGCAACATAGTATAACTGACCGTTTCCATGACTTTCGGCTATGGCTTGTGAGTTTGCATCTTCCTGATCACGTAGTACTTGAATTGTTGATTGTTGATTCAGCTTCTCAACGATTTCTTGATTCTTTTGTATTGTTGTCCGATAACAAGAGAATTAGCATGCTGTTCCAAATGCATCCACTGTTTGTCCATACTCGTGCTGTGACGAAGCAAAGCATCAAAGGCTCTGAAACCATTTGATACAAACTTCTTGAATCAAGAATAAAAATAGAAATGAAAGAAGAGAGAGTCCCGCTTCGGTGGAAGACATCTAATTAGCTCAAACTAAGGAGAGCCGGACCTTTGTACTTCACACTAGAAGATCTTTTTTTTTTTTTTTGTCAAACGGAAATATACACTAGAAGATCTTTGATTAAGTACAGTATAAACTTCCCTTCAATTGATACATAACCAGAGAGATTTTTGAATCTTATATACATCTATATACCAAAACAGTGCGGCCTTTGAATCTTATACATAAATCTAAAAATCTCAACCCTCTATTTCAATATCTAACGGTCTAGGTTGATTTCAGATAAACATAAATCTAGGCCACTCACGTTTTGGGTGAATTCATCCAATGGCCCCCATCTAGCGACTAAAAAAGGAATCAGGCATTGATAAGGAATCCCGCCACACTCTCTCCAAAAAAAAGAAAAAAACATCTCTCTTCCTCTCTGATTTCATTGCCCTCACTCCATCCAACATGGCCTATTTCAACCAAACAAAAAAATGCTACGTAATAAATTAGGTAACCAAACCTTGTCATCCTGACCTCTAAACTTAAACAATTTTTGCTCAATGTGATTATTACATGCATTCCAAATATGAGGCGCGTCGCTGCATAATTTTCCAACCAAGTTCAACTGTTCAAGTGACAGTTCCAGGGACAACTAGTGGTAGAAAAAAGGAGAGGAAAGTGACCACACAAAAGCCAGTTATGAAAAAAAAGCCAGTTATGAAAGCAAGCATACAAGAGAATAGAAGTATTAGCAAAAAGGTGGATGAATTGGTTGGTTTGGAGAACACAAATTCTCGTTTTAGTTTCTTGAAGAAACAGTGAAACACCTTATCGAATAGGGGATCTCAATGCATCTTAATTTTCACCCGATAATTTTTTTTTTATCAGAATTGTCACCCAATAATTGCATCTAAATTTTTCAAGCATAATCTGCTTTTGAGAAATTACGTCACATCTGTTTCACGGTCAAGGAACTTCCGATATTGTACGGAGGATGTGAAAATCATATCTCATATTGTCCAGCTATATTTTTCGGTACTCATTTCATCACTGAGACAAACAAGTGGGAGGAGGTTGTCACTACTGAAGAGTGAAGGCAACACAGACAACAAACCTATAAAGTTGCAGTAAGCTAGAGAATCAAGTAGATGGGGATCCATTACCACAAATATGTACAAATTTACAGACACGAAATGGGTACAAACACTAAGTAGGTTAGGATCAAAGAGAGTATATAAGACACAGGATATATTAGGAAAAGACACCGGCTTTCATTACACTAAGTAGGTTAGGATCAAAGAGAGAGTATATAAGACACAGGATATATTAGGAAAAGACACTGGCTTTCATTCACTTGAACTAACCCTGAACTAACTTGCTTTTACAACGGGGAGAGTCCCCCTTTTATAGGCATAAAAGGGTCCTCTGCTTACATAGTATGTAAGTACAACCATTAATACAAACTACTATTACTAGTCCATCTACGTAGGACTTTTTCTACCACTCCTGACTACTTTTATAGACTTTAGTTTACAGGACTTACAGGCATTTACTACTCTTAAGACTTTTCTTCCCAGTGACTTTGCTTCAGTGACTTTACTTCCCAGTACATTAACTTTACAAGACTTTCACCTCTCTGAAAGAGGATGAAAAGACCGTTACACAGCACACCTATTAATATTTCTGTACAACAGTACTCAACAGTAAATTCCAATAATTTCACCCTCTCCGGAAAGAGGACAATACTACCACACTTTATATTACAGTATACACCAATAATATGATACAACAACAAACAATAACCACCAATAATTTTGTTAATTAAGTCACACACATAGAATGCTCCGAATAACAACTCAATCTTCATCAATAGCGAAGCAGATACAGCTAACGTATTGATAAACATCAGATTTTGCCTTCTATTCTAGCCTCATTGCAAAAATGGCAACAGCAAAATGAGAGACCATAAATGTTTAGGGGCCTATACAAGGAGCTAAACATAATCCACAGAGAAATCATCAAATCAAAAGGTAATACGGAGTAATAGAAACTACAAAAGAAGTCCCGATATAACACAGTAAACATTTGCTGAAATATTATCAACATACCCATTGTGACTAAATAATGACAGAGACTAGAAAAGCAGCAGCATCATTTCGCCTGCAATGAAGCTGACTGGGACTGAAATAACCAAACGCAAATGTCTAACAGGAAAACTACACTCACCTTACTCAAAGCATTATTGTACCGGTGAAAGAAATTAGTAGCAGAGGTATACTCACGTTTGATGGTGACCAAAGAGAGACAACCATTTTGAAACTTATTTCCTATTACCCAACGGCTGCTGCAGATGTTTAAGATTATTTTCATCATTGTCCAAACTCCAACTGTTGATGATAACCTAATAACTTTCTGAGTAGAGGAATGAGGCCAACTAAAGCTATTTGAAGCTGCTCTGAGCTATTCAAGCGGATACTGATTTGTCCGGAACCCCTGTTATTCAAATTAGCACGAGCAATCAAATTTGTAAACCGTCCAACAGGAATCTGGGAATGCACATTTCCTCCAATAGCAAGATCTCCGTGCCAATCCATGACAGAAAGCCCAAGAGTTGATAGTGAACGACCCAGAGGATGATCTTTATCTCTCAAAGTGGCTTCCAAACAGCCACCATAAGCAACATCACCACGACCAGTCATGGCACCTCCAGACATAACCAAACGGAACCGTTTATTCACAATTAGTTTGTCCTCAACTTTTATCCCTGCTGTCAGGGCATCACCCAATAGAGTCGCTGAGATGCCTGCAGATGCCTTATTTCGCCTATAATTGCTAAACAGTGTCTCGCTGCGAAGAGTATAAGCCATGTCCTTTCCAAGAGTCTGCAAATCAAAACCGAGAGAAGTTGCTTTCCCCTCACCATGCTTTATTGAACTAGCAATTTCCATTTGCAGATTGGCATCCTTCTTATCCTTGGTGACCTGCCCATTAAAAGAAACAGGCAACGCTTGTTTAACCACAAACAGTTTCTCTACATTGACACCTTCGTAACCGATGTCATGATCCCAACCATGAGTATCTAGAACAGGTCTCACAACCCACTGGTTGGGAGACTCGAGATGCCGATAGCGATGAGTTGGATTGTCAGAATCGAAAGAAGCAGGTAAGGCCAAATCCGGAATGGGAACAGGAACAGATGCTGCACCACCACTTTCTTCTCCCACCTCGTTACTGTAATCACTCGGCAAATCCTTAGCTGAAGCTGCCATTTTCTTCATCATCTTCTGCCGCTTCCTCTCATCCTTCAACTGTTTCTTCATCAAAAGCTTTTCCCTAAGCTCCAGTTCTTCATAATAAGCTTTCTTCTGGGCTTTAGTAAGCTTTGCCAGCTGGGTCGTTGTCAATCGTTTAAACGAAGGCAACTTGTTGTATTCTGCCTCATAATCTGTATCTGATAAGTCATCGAGATCATCATCCAAAGTGTCATCATCACCAAATTGTTCTTCTGGCAGTTTCAGCTGTGGCCTTGATTGGAGAAGCGATGAAAGAAGAAAAGGTAAAGGAGGTGCTTTTGTTCGAGCAGCAGAAGGCTTTCCAGGAGGACTATCTTGCAACTTTAGAAGTGTATTCGCTTCAGCCAAGATTTTTGACGCGAAGGAGAGCAACAGCAAGTGGGGCTTCCAAACCTGACCATTTGGTAGTACTCTCTGACCAGCCCTGTTTGTTCTGCATGCTGAGTGGTTCTCTACCAAAGAAACAGGGTTCATGAGCCGCATATCCCCAGCTGCCTGCCGTATTGCTTGCTGAACAACATGAGACCGCTGTGTCACAAACATGTCATAACTTGTAGCACTGCCATTTGGCCCCTCAGGCGGTGCCGAGGCTGCGTGAGTTAGAACCACAATCGCATTAAACCAAATCGAAGGCCCAAATATCTCAGTGATTGTACGCAACAGAGGCATGTCACCAAAATCTCTGCTCTGCATATCCAATCTATCAAGATACAAAACAATATCTGGAGGTGTTTTCTTGATAAACCGCTTAACGGATTGGAGGATCTTCTCATTATGGCGTTGGTCTGACCAGGAAGGTAGAAGACCAGGTGTATCTATAACTCGGACCTTGATCCCCTGGACCGTACCCACAACATCCTGAACTTTCTTTGTACCCATCTGAAAAGCATCAGTCTCAAACTTAACCTCATCAAAAATGGAGTTGATTGTTGCACTTTTACCGATTCCGCTTTTTCCAAGAACCATGATGATGCAAGAAAAGTCGAGGGGTTCCTGCCCAGCTGTTTCAAGCTGCTCTGCCATTGCACTGGCACGGTCAAAGCTAAAGGCATTGACACGCCCCCCATTTCTTCCTCTCAGCTGTTCAGCTAGCCCTAATCTATATAAGACTTGAGCCACAACTACATTATGAGGAGTCTGCCCAAGCCTATGAGCAAGACGCAAGAATTTCACCCGTATCATCTGGAGTTTTTCACGGGTCTCATCGTTTTCCTCAGCTTCCCCATTTGTAGGATCGTCAGTTAGTTGGTTTTGCATCTGAGATGAGGTTCCATTCACCCTAGGCTGTTGCACAACTCGATGAGCAGGTTCCAGCAGCGGGGCCACACGGCCAAGGCCAGCTGGACGAGCAGGTGTGGGGGTAGGATTTGCAGACTTCACCTCCGATGGAGAAACTTCAGGTGCAGGTTTAACATTCCTTTCTCCATTCCCTTGAATACTTTGCTTGACCACCTCAGCTTTAGCTCCTTCAATGTGAGGCTCCTTGGGCACAGCATTGGAAGTTTCAACAAGCTTATCTGTAGGCTGGAGTTGAGAACCCTCGATCTCTTTTGCCCCCATATCGAATGGAGAAGTTTGAATCTTCTCATCATCGAGCAAAGCAGCATTACCTGATTTGGACAACTTTTCAAGCTCTGGGGTAAATGTCCTTTCCTCAGAAGTAAAAAGCTTATCTTCAGGTTTCCCATTTGTTCCATGGTGACCTGAATCTTCTTTAGCTGACAGATGTTTCAATTCTTGCCCATCATCCTGATTTTCTAAGCCCAAGTTAGCTGAATCCTTGAGTTCTTCGCTCATGCTGTTTCGATAAAAAGGAACTGGGCTTGTTGCAGCTTCGTCATTGGCTTCCCCACTTTTGTCACCTTTGTTTTCTGCATTCAGGCTAATCAAATTCCCATTTACTTCTTGAAGATCAGGAGCATCTTTATTTTCCCATCTCTTGTCATCATGATGGCCAGTGTCCAATAAAGCCGGAGTTTCTTTCACCCCCTCAGTCGACTCATCTCGACACAAACCCTCTCCAATGAATTCAACCTCCAACAGACCGGAGTTTTCTTTCACCTCATCAATCATTTCAGCTGGATGCAAAACGGGTTCAATGGATTCCACCTGCCGCTGAGAATTAGGGCTACTTCCCGCCAAACTTTGGGCATCCCCAACTTCAGTGTTGACATCAACCAGTATTCCATCAGCAACTACACCAGATTTCTGATCTTCCTGAGAGCCATCTTTAAAATCTTCCATTTCACCGGCAGCAGAAATACCAGATACCTCCTCCAACTCACCCTCTCCAGCAATCGTTGACAAATCATTCTCAGTGCCATTCAATTCACCCGCTAGAAGTTTCTCCTTCTCACTTTCCACACCATTGATTTCCCCCTCCGTTGCCTCATCAACAGACTCTCCACCGGCAAAACCTTCTATCTTGTGTTCAACAACAGGGAGCTCCTCCTCATGATTACCAACCACAACAGGACCCCCAATTGCCTCTTCAAACTTCTCAACGTCATTTCCCACACTCACATCCTCATCAACCTCTACAGAACCAACCACATGCCCAACATTGCCAACACAATAATCCCTGTTGACCCCAATAACCTCTGGAAAAACTCTTGGCGTCTCAGCGGAAATCGCCTCCTCAAAAACTTCATCCCCTTCTGATTCCCTAGACTCGTCAGACCCAACCGCATCCCTTTCCTCGACTCTCGATTCCAAAACCTCATTTCCCACAACCATCTCTCCTAAATCAATCCCAACCCCATTTTCCATCAGAATAGACAAACCCCAAGACTTCGAACCAAACCCTAGATTCACTGAAACACAATTACGAAAACCAAACCCCAAATTTACCAAACCGATTTAATCACAAAAACCAATATAGAAATCAAAATCCAAATACGGCACACATATTACCAGACTAAAAGGAACGCATAACAGAAACAAATATTGATTATCTGAATTAGAGCACATAGAAATAAAAGAAACACATCAAAACATCAGATTTGGGCGTGTTGATGTCGTGAATTAGGGTTTTGCAGTAACTAATGACGAGTGAAATGATATATATATAGTACTAATTATCGAAAAACAACAGAAGCAAAGGGGCTTACCGGATACACAGACGATACAGATAGATACATAGAGCAAGATGGGTTTAGGGAGAGAGAGAGAGAGATAGGAGTTGAAATGAAGGAGTAGGATTGAATTTGATCTGGTTGTCTATCTCTCTCTCCCTCTATTTGGGTTTATTTACTCTCTGTTCTAATCTCGACGCCAATCGTGTACCAGTAAACCAGTAGTAGGATGAATTAGGGATAAGAGTTTGATCGACGGACGGGAAAGCCAGTTCCTCGGGATCGTACGGCTTGAAAAGAGTTGGGCAGTTTTATTTAATTATTTTAGGGAAATTTATATAAATGGTTCTCCTAATTTTATCTGAGTGTCATTTTCGTCCTCCAAGTATCAATTATAACTCTTTTGACCTTCAAATTTGATTTTCGTATCAAATTGGTTCAATTGATAACTTCTGTCAGTCAAACTGGATGAAAAAAAATTAGATTGATGGCAGTTTGGACGTTGCAGTTCGTACCAAGATGGTTCAATTAATGATGTCTGCCCTCAATTTGATTTTTTCCGTCCAATTTGGCCAACAAATGTTATCAATAGGACCAATTTGATACGAAAACCGAACTTGAAAGTCAAAAGAGTTGCAATTGATACTTGGAAAACGAAAATGAGACTCGGGTGAAACTTAGAAGACCATTTCTATAAATTTTCCTCTATTTTATGTGTCGATTTTATCATGACGGCGACAGGAAATGGGGTAAACGGTTGCCTGCTTTTTGCACTACAGGTTGTGCTTATTTAGGCTTGTCACTTGTAAACAAGTTTTGGGACGGCTGTGGGCCGTTGATGTTTATAGAGTTGTGTTTTTGTTTTTGGATCCTTCCCTTTGTGACTACATGTTCAATTTGTTCATGGGATGAATGAGTCACATATGGATGGATTCACAATTCAATGGCAATGTCAGTTGTGGTAGGTTTGGTCTTCAATTAGATAGGTTAACTGTGTCTTTAATTCAAGTCCAAAATAGCTTTACTTTTATCGTTTGAGCGTCTTGTTTAAGTTCGTGTTACACTAAATTTATTTGATTATGAACTTAGGCAATACTAGTATAATAATAGATTGCCATGGATAGTGTCTTACCTCGTGTTTTGATGCACAATTCTTATGCGTGAAAGTGTAAATGCGCTAAAAAAAAAATTGTACTCCGTATGTGAGATTAAGATAGTTTCAAAAGGTTATCTTTTTCAACCTCAAGATAATCGGTACTATCATATGTGGGTTGAGTCATTATTTCATTTAGACCCGATTAATTATGAGCCTAATTACCCATACCCAATCCAACCTATCCCATTTATTTGAAATCAAACCCGACCCACCCATTAACCCAATTGAAATAAAAAATTACTAAAATACCCATATACACTAAAATGACCATATCACCCTTGTACATTTAAATGACCAATTTACCCTTGCTTACTAAAATTACCATAATATCCCTATATACTAAAATGACCAAATTACCCCTGTATACTAAAATTACTGAACCAAATGAAGATTCTGTTGAAATTTTTGGAATTTTTGGACTTAACAGTTCAGAGTTTTTGGTTTTTTTTTTACTTGATTTTCTATTCTAAATTGTTGATGATTATTATGTCCAGATTATCTTCTTTAGACCTTTTGCCAAATTGGGCCAAACCTGTGGGCTATCTCCACTTCCAATTTCTCTTATAACAGTAATGTACCTTTAACAATATATTTTTGTCTTTATTTGAATTTTTTTTTTGCATTTGTTTTTTTGCGTCAAACTTTTGTGACTTATTGATTCGTCTCGACGATAGTATTCGGAAAAGTATATTTTTTTTTATCGAAACTCATAATTTGTTGAATAAAGACAAAAATAAGTCAAAAAGACAACCAGCGTATTAACTAATCGATTACGATAAATTGGATTCGATTTTGCAGTATCTCGACGTGGCATTAACTAATCTTTTTTTATGTTTCGTGACTTTTAATAATTTTACGTATCTATTTTACATGTTTCATGAATTGCCGTTCTGGTTTTCCTTCTCCAAGTCGATGAATTGAAAGACGAAACCGAGCTGTTAATTAGAAAAAAATGAAACAGAAGCGAAAAGTTAGAGGGAAGTTTCGGAGGGAGAAAGAGAAACATCAGTTGGTAGAGAGAGAAAGGGAGAGGAAAGGAAGAGCAATTATCGAATTAAAAAGCTCATTGGATACATACATCAGTCAGGCTACTTGTACATATATTTTTACACATTTTGCATATACACTTTTATGCGGTTTACCTGGGGTCCCACCAATATGATCCAAACCGCTCATTATTTTTAAAATAATGTTTTAAGAGTTTCTATAAAAAAAATCAACTCGATAGGATATTGGTAAGAGTTTTTTCAGAAATCGCAGCGCGAAACATGTTTTTAAGTTTTCCTGCAAGATTTACTTTCTTGCAAAAGTAATCCGGCCAAAAGTATACGATTTTGCGTCACAGGAAAAGTTTTCTCCACTGTGAGGCCAAAATAATTGGCGGGTAAGAAAAAAAATGAATGACGCCAATACCAAAAAAATACGAATTAGGTTCTTAGAAAGACACTTTAAGATTTACGTAATCAGCAACAATTTCGACTATTATGATGCTTTCTGAGATAATTGTTATGGAAAAATATTGGTAGTTTATTTTTTTTTTTGAAGTATTTATTTATCTTGTCATTAGTGTTCAATTTTATTTTGTACTAACTAATTATCAGTGAGTTTTTGTATCGGCAACTAACCAAGCACGGTTGTTTAACATTTTTTAATTTAGTTATCATCTACTTATTTTTTAAACTTCATTTGTATGGTTGATTATTAGAGGATGTCAATTTAAATGAGGGATTTGCATGACCATTTAGAAAATAGCAAATTGAATAAGGAATTGCAAGTCAATTTTTTCATTTCATGTTAAGGCTTTACATTAGATAAAATACATTTTCCATATGTGTTAATTTTTGAAATATGATAGCCTATTAGTTAGCTCTCAAAGTTACTTTTATTTAAAAATAGCCATGGGAATAAAAATAAAAAAGTTTCTCATGAGTGTTTTTTCCCGACAAATGAACCACTAAACTTCAGTTTTCCTGCAAAAAAAATTTGTCAAATGAACACTCACAGGAAAATAGATTTCTTTTTCCTTTACTTCACTTTATTTAACTTTTTCTGAGAATAACTTTCCAGTACAACATTTCTGACAATTGAACGGAGCCTATGAGAAGAGAATCGAGAGAGAGGGTTGCTCCCACCACCACCACCATCGGCGACGACGCTGCCACCTCCACCGGTGACCACGCTTCCCACCTCCACCACCAGTACCCAACTCCAAGTCTTTTGTTCTCAATTCCCTCTCCCTAACTCGAGCTGATTCTCCTGGTCACCATAGACGAGGGCAGCGCTCCCCACCACCGGCTACTGCCACCACAACCGGTTTCTGGGCAATCCGACGTTACCCCCACCACGAAGGTCTCTCTCTCCTTGAACTAATTGCTAAGTTGTTGGGAAAAAAACCCTAAATTCAGTTTCGCTCACTTTGCAATTGAAGGTGACTGAACAATTTGATATGTCTGTGAAAAAAAAAATTTTTGATACGTTTTGAAAGTGAGAATAGTGATTGTTTTGGTGGGTGTTTAAAGTCAATCCCTGAAATTCTATTTGACTCCCAAAGTAAATTTATGCAAGAGAAGTTGCCACCCATAGATTCAAGACTCAAACCCAATCAGAGGTGCTTGGAAAATGGGGAGTAAGACATGGCAAATTCAGAGAAGTTGTGTCTCGAGCAACGGTAGCGGCAGGTAAATAATTGTATATGTTTTGGCATCTTGTTACACTCATACTTGGTTGCTATCACTGTGCCTGATAGTAGTTGATCATGCCCGCTATTTCTCAATTGTACCTATGCATTGCCCATTTGGTACGTTTGTTGGAGTATCAATTAAGTAGGTTAAATACTTTTTGAAGATCAGCAGTTTGCCTTGCAAAATTTGGTCTTGGTTTAGTTTTGTAATACCAACTACCAAGTAAGCAGTGCAAAAGTTGGATGCTTGATTTCTTTTTCCACTTTCATAGCTTAGTTAGAGCATATTTACATGTAAATTCTTGGGCATTTCTTAGTGAATGATGGGAATTTGTTGCAATGTGAAATTAGTTTCTCTTGAATGAAGCCCTCATAAAGAATATTAGTTTCTCCCTATTACTTTTTCTCTATTCTATTCTCATTTCCTCAATAACTTCTTTTTTCTCCTGGGGAGCGCAATTTGTCAACTGGAAACAGCTTACATTAACGATAACTGCTAACAATATATCTTGAGGAAGGTATCCTTCATCTTGACAAAAAGTGTTGGAAGTGGGGTGATGCCATCTACCTACTGAATTTCTGCCAATAGTGGGAGCCTTACAAAAGAGAGACAAACCTACTTTCTATTTTAATCAGCTTTTCCAAGACCCAATTTGGCATTGCCTTTGTTGGGCTAGAAATGCATGTAGCCATCTTGATGAATTGAAGTTTCAATGACTGCAATTTTAGTCCTTGGCCTGGAGCTTACAGGTTGTGTATTTAAAATGGTTGCTTTGAGATTGTGTTTTATATGTAGTTGAAAACCGCAAAGAGTGATTAATGAGTTTTAACTTGGAAACGTTAATAGCTCTCACATTAATAGAAGATGGGAGAGTGTTGCATTTTAAGTGACTTGAACTCTAACGTAAGTTTGACTCGACTTGATGGTTTCATATAAAGTTTATTCTTAGTCATTCTTTATGATGTATCCTATTGTATAGTTCATACACTTCACCTCATAATTCATGAAGGCTTTACTCTCCCTTTTTCTTCTGCATTGTTCCATACTACCTATGTTGAAGGAAAACTAGAAGTTCAGACCGAAAGGTATATCCAAGGAATCATTCCAATCTAAAAGCAATCTTTTGCATTCTAAGATCCCAAAATCTCCAGCAAAACCAGTGCTCGCAACCTAATTCACATAATGCGCATGCCCTTGCGTGAGCAAAACTATGAGCGCAAAAAAATCTTTCAAAAATATTTCAAACTACAACAATTTGAACATAAAGCGAGAATTGAGAGCGTGAGCAAAACTATGAGTGCAAAAAAGTCTTTCAAAAATATTTCAAACTACAACAATTCGAACGTAAAGCAAGAATTGAAAGCGAGTGCAAATGGTCCTACCGAAGGATTAATCACTAAGCTCGCAACAGCTCATACTTGACAAAGCTTAATTACGTACCTCAATTGCAATGGAGCAGAAATTTCATGACCCGTGAGTGATAGAAAGTAGAAACATCTCGTTTTTAGCCTCCCCGTCTTCAAAATTTGGTGTGATCCAGTATGCCAAATCTATTTCCATAAAAATAAACTCACTCCAATGATCTCTGATTATGTACTGATCAATGCTCGATTGAAACGATCTTTACCAAAGTTTATCTTCTTGACAAGATCTACAATTTGAACAGTTTCGATCAAGAAACAATCGGAATGAGTTCACAAACCAATTACAAGTTGCAGAGTTGCAGGCCGGAGCTTTGAATTGTGGCGACGACGTCGCATTTTGAAACATCGTTTTTAGCCTGCCCTATTCAGAATGGGGTTTGATCCAGTATTGCCAAATCTATTTTCATAAAAATAAATTGACACAAATCATTTCCAATTATGAACTGATAAACATTCAATTGAAACGATATTTCAAAAAATTTATCTTCTTGACAAGATCTACAATTTTAACACTTTCGATCAAGAAACAAACCTTAAATGAGTTCAAAAATTACCAATTACAAGTTGCAAAGTTGCTAGCCAATTGTTGCAACGTTGTTTGACAGACTTCGCATGTTCAAAATGCGAAGCCTTAATCAAACCTGCATGGTGTCATTTGGAAGGAAACAACAAGTCTCTGAAACGCGAGTTTTGAACTGTCTTATCAACCCTAGCCGCGCGTTTTTATGTATACTTCTCCACGTCTGATAACTAATGATCCGGTGTGGCCCAATCTATTTTCATAAAAATATATTTTGCTTTGACAATCTTAGATAATGAGCGCTGCTATTCGTAGCCCTTTATTTTCTCCTATAGTCCGTTAAAAATTTCCAATTATACTTGATAGTTAGTTACCGAAATTGAGATATATTTTCAGCATCCAATTACAGAAATATAATATTTTTTTCAACAGCTATTTACTGAAAATGTATGTTCGGCAGTTGTTTACCGAAAGTTGAACATATTTTCGACATGTAGTTACTGAAATATAATCTTGTTTTCAATAGCTATTTACCGAAATGTTTTGTATGATTTTCGACAACCATTTACCGAAATGTAGTGGGCTATGGGAGAAAATAAAGCGCTGCGAATAGTCGCGCCCTAGATAATATATGAATCAGAAATCAATTGCTAAGATCCTTGAAACGTTTAGTTTAAATTTCATTGACCTCCCTTGAGGTTTCTAACAAATACAGAAACCTCGCCTGAGGTTTCTGAAATGTCACTACCCGTCCTTACTTTTGAAAATATAATACAGATTCCCCCATACAGCTAACTTGATTTAAACGGTGTCAACATTATGAAGCAAAAGACTTCAATGCCCTCTCCTATATTCTGCTCTTCCTTTTCCTTTATCTTTTTCGTTCCTTTTAACCCTTTTTCCTTATTGGGTCAGAAGTGGAAGGAAGTTAAGCATATACTTTTGCATGCAAGAGAAAGAAAATTAACATAAAATTTAAAAGTATATTTGGTTGTGTTTCTAAAATGAGTTTTTAAGATTAAAAAATAGATAAGGTTACTTTCTTCTTTTTTTTGTCTTCCGTCCATTTTTTTCTTTAACTTATCAAACTTCATTACTTTTATGTACATAGTTTAGCCACACTTGAAAAGTAAAAGAATGGGTAATAGTTAATGAAAAATTGAAAAAATCACCTTTGACTTGGCATTTTGAATTTTTGACCTGGAGTTTTAATACCTTTTCTTTTCAATTTTAGTAACTTTTTATTTCGATAAGTTCCTTTAATTTTAAGATTGAGATAGACTAGATGTACTCACAAAATTAAAAACATTACTAATATATTGGAGTTTTATAAAAAAAAAAATAGAGTTTAAGTATGTTTTCATTATAAAACATTATTGGTAGTTTTGGATTTTGTTTGATGTTTAAGTACAGTAATATTTACAACAATTTATGAAACGACCTACTCTAGGAGAATTAGCTTAAACTGTCTTAAAGAAAGCTAAGCAGCAAACTTAATAAAATTCTTCCCATAACGCAAGACAATGTCAACTAAGTATATTACAACCGGCTTCCAAAATAAAATTTACAAGAGAACTATACAAGATGAGTTGCATCCACATACGGTATGACAACTCTCCAAAAATTGATATTACAAAATGTAATACGCCAAAAGGACACCAAGTCGCCCATCACCTCCACTCCTACAGCCTGTCTGACCAGTAGTGGACTAAAACTCTACTTCAGATACCTGGAAGGATTGTGAGTGTTACTACTTCATTCAAGCAAAAAAACATAAAACAATTTACACGAGCAAACATGGATCGAGTAATGCTTCTAACCATATTTAGCAAGAAACAAGTTATTCTTCACAAACCATTAAATAAGCACAATATTTCAAGACGCCATAGGGTTGCTTCCCTCGCAACCAGGAGTTATGACGGTACCGTGACCCTGCGAACAGGGTACTTCCAACAATTTATACCCTGTTTGTGTACAGCAAACAGACAATTTATACCCTTCTTGTGTACATCAAGAAGAAAACAATTCCAACCAACAATACAGCTATGGCATGCTCTTGAAATAAATCATGTTCAAGCAACTTGATCCATATCACTACCGTCAAAATTTCCAACATTTGCAGAAAAATGATAAATTTATATTTTAGCTAGCCACTTCAATGAAATAGCACACTCACCTTAGAGATTCAAAAGACAAAAGCGAAACGCCTCCTTCTCAACCTTGAGGTGGAGACTCGTCCCCCGATCCTAGAATATGAATGACACTACATGAGACCAATGCAATAAAAACAATGGATGATGTGCTTCAATGCTCAAAAAATGATTCAATGAGATTTGATACAAGAATTCTCAAGAATAAGACTTAGACCATGATCAATATGTACTGTTCTGACCGTATCCGAACATAATCGTGAATTGAAGAAAGACACTTTAACCATTGAAAAGTAAACTTCTTCCTCTTCAAATCGACAGGTCATTCATAAAAAATGGAGTTTGGGTAACCTTATTACGGCCTCGCGATTATAACTTAACATAATATCAAAACTGGTGCAGAGACAGATTTTAGGTCAACTTCAACAACAAATCTGTTATTGCTCAAGTATAACCAAAGCACATGGGTTGCATCTTTGGAAAGCTCTACGAGTCTAGTTTCTAGCAAAACAAGCGGAATGTGATTTCGAGTCTCGAGCTAGGAGATATAACTGTTTTCCCAACTTGTGTCAGTGCAGTCAGCAATACGAGTTTCACAGCAGCAGTTCGGTGCGTGATTTTTTACTTTTTCCCCTCTTCAAAATAAATTCTGAAAATTTTACCCAACAAACTAGACATACATATCCATCTCCAGTAAAAGTTTCAGAAAATTACAAGGTCGGAAAGTCTGTGAGAAAAATTCGCTAAGAACAGGACAGATTCAATCAAGTTCAAGCTCTAATTGACAGAATTGAGACATGTCTCAAAGATGGACGAATTTGCTAGGTTAAAATCCATTCTCTTATGAACCAATTAGGGTTTAAACTACAAAAATATGCAGGTATAACCATGTTTGATCAAAACCCAAAACATAGATTAGGTATAAAAATAGGGTTTACCTTCAATTAGATTTTTCCCAATTCTTCTTCTTCTTCTTCTTCTTCTTCTTCTTCTTCTTCTTCTTCTTCTCTCTCTCTCTCTCTCTCTCTCTCTCTCTCTACGTGGTACAGAGAAAAACGGTGGAGGGTGTGTGGAATGGTGTAGAATACGGTAGAAGCTAGATTTATTAGGGAAAAGTTATCACATGAGGTTGGGTGCTTGGGTTCAAAAGGGTAATAATTCATCTTAACCTTCCATTCCACCTACCAAGTCAATCTCTTTTAAATTAACTTAATTAAACCTGTAAATTTAATCATGTATCACTAAACAATTAATGAATGATATGCGAATGATAACACAACACGTGTAACAATTAGCATGACCTATGCAACATAAAATTAAATGTCATATGCGATGCACGTGCATGCTCGGAACGGGTGTTACAATTTAATTAAATGTTTTTTTAATCATGGGAGTCACAATTTTGTTCAGTACTTACTAAAAAGGTAGGTGAACAATACTCACTTTGGGTGAGTATGAGATAATTAAGTACAAACAAATAAGCTCAAGTCCATGTCTTGAATTGAATGCGGAGAGATTTATATCCTACCGTACATATAACCAAGCACACTAATTTATAAAGAGAATAACTTAGTCACGGAGTAAAAAGCATTACGGAGCTAAATATTGGTTGTTCAAAGGTATTTTGGACGATTCGGATTTAAAATAATCTATTACCGATAATAGATTGTTTTTCATCTGAATCGTCCAAAATACTTTTGGATAGCCAAGATTTGAGTGCTTCCATGAATAAGTTATTCACGAAGGAGCCATGAATAAGTCATTCTCATTTATAAAACCAAACATATAAATTTATCTAACTAAACAGTGAAACAAAACAACATATAGACTAGAATACACAAACCAATGCAAATATATCTATGTATATTTCTTCCTGTACACAACTCCACTATAAGGCTAATTAAAATAACTATTAAACTTCTACTTTTGTTATTCTCACTCACAATTTTTTTGTACACTCTCTAAAATACTGTACTCTCTTCATATTCCTAATGGAAATTGGGTTTTCCACTGAGCCATAAATTCCCCTGCTGGTTCACATATACGAGGCGTTGAAAAAGCATTTTCTCCCTCATTTCCTTTTTCGTTATGAGAGATTCATCACCTCTCTCTCTCTCTCTCATCTGCGCTGCTTCAGCAGCCATGGTGCCCTCCCAGCTGTTTCTTCAGCAACTCGATCTAAACTCTTTAGAAGAGCTTACTTCGTACCGATTTATCCGCGACTGCACAACTCTGGCTCGAATCGGTAATACTCGACAACCCTTTGGTTTTGTGTGTTTCCGATGTCCGATCTGTTCATATTTTTGTTGATCTCTGATCTGATCATATTTTTATTGATCGTTGATCCATATAGTATATGTTTAGATTTGTTTGTATGTGTGTATGGGACGAGAGAAAGAGAATGGGGTTTGGATTATTTCCATCCCTTTTGTTTAGCCAGTTCGTTGAAGCTCATATGGACACACACACACTCGACCCCTTTGGATGGAGTGATTTCAAGAAAAAAGAAAAGAAAGGATTTTGTAGCCAAATCCCTCATTTGGATTGACTATTTTAGTGAGAAATGGAGAAAAAAACACAAAAGTAAAATGTTTTGATTGGCTCCTTCCTTTCTCATCCAATCTCACAAAACATGGTGGGTCTCACCCAATCTCACAAAAAAATGGTGGGATTTGTTGGAAGAGGAGGGTATCTAGTATTGAACTTTTTTTTGACATAGTACAAAATGACTAGAACCTCTCCATATTTATAGTATCCAATGGAAGATTCTAGATATCTTCTTATAAGATAATATCTAGGATCTTTTCTAGATTTAAACATGTGACATTTTCCTTACAACAAATATCTAGATATTTTCTAGGGATATTTTAGAACTCTTCTAGAAACTAGATCCAACAAATATCTTAGATATTTTCTAGGGATATTCTAGAACTCTTCTAGAAACTAGGTCTTCTAGAAATAAGATATTTATACTCCTCCAAAAATATCTTTTATTTGGGTTTCTTTATTGAGCTTGTCTTGGACTTATTTTTCTTGGGCCAAAATACCAAATTAAGTTTATGCTCCAACAGGATTTGGTGAGAAAGGACTCCCCTTTCTTATCCTCACCCTTTCTCACCATCCAAAGGGTTGTACGTTGTAAACTAACTTACTCCCTATCATCTTCTATTTTTTCTCCAATCAAACTAGTAATCCCTTCTTGGAAGAAAATCCCATCCATATCTTAAATCCCTATCATCTTCTAAATAAAATCTTACCTCTTTCTCAAGCCCTCCAATGTCATTGTAGTCTTCAGTTGGTTATTCATCAACCTCCATGGCCTTAACTCGAGAATCATACTCGGAAGGAAATGTATCCAAATCTTTGTTCACCCCAACCAAATCCCCAGGTTTTAGCTTAACAAGATCCAAAAACCATCTCCATGAGATCACTGACCTTTGATAGTGCTTATTCTGTTTTTCTCTTGAATTTTTTTGGGTTCACTGACCTCTACATTTCTGAACTATCAATATAGTTTCAAGGCCAACCTTCAGGCCAATAGACAAACTCAGTATAGTAAAGTGCATAACATCAATCCAACAAACCACAGCAATGTCATATAATACTAAGAGTAAAATGTACTGCATCACACTCTAGATCTCTCACGCATCAACCGATCAAATGATATGTCTCTCTCACTCCTAGAGACATACTGAAGCTCCTAAACCTGTAGAGGGTGCCTCTGGCGCTGCAATGGTATTGGGCGCTCTGCCCTCTCAGTGCGTCGCCCAAAGATCGCCATATGTGGTGGCATGTACAAGTAGAGAGGCATGTCTGGCAAAAACTGAAAAGAAAAGAACATAATGTTAGAACAAATAAGAGAGCATTGCAAAATACTCTTGTAATAATAAAAGAACACAAGCCCTCGTTAGCTTTTTCTTCCAATTGTTCTTGCATGTGTTGAGGTGTGGCCATGTGGGTAGTTTAGGTATTTAATGTTTTCCTTATTTCACGCAATAATCTGTATTTGGGTTTGTACTCTAAATACATGTTGCCTCAGCCTGGTTTTTTCAGCTTGTTGGGGTTCTAGAAGTGGTGGGAGCTGGTGAAGTGAAGGACATAGATGAGGAGGGGATTTTGATGAAGAAGAAGAAGGGTGGTCTTAGATTGAAAATTAAGGTTGGGAATCCATCGCTAAGGAGGTTGATCAGCGGGGCAATCGTGAGTGCGGTATCGATGACGTCAATTACTCCGTTGGAGACGATGATGACGCATTTGATGGTGAGGAGCTGTGGACACTGGTCAACGGAAGTGTTTCAGGACATCATGAAGAATGACGGATGGACAGGGTTGGTTGTTTGGGGATAATTTGGTGAATGTTATACATGTTGCGCCGAGTAAGGCAATAGATGTATAGGGCATGGATACATCGTTTTTACATGAATCTATGATGTCTGCAATTTATATCTTTGTGCCTTGGTAAATTTTAGTGTTGGATGCCAAGCATTCCCATTTGATCTTCTTATTTTTATATAGTTGGCTATCATTCTATCTTTTTTTGTTGGTAGATGTTAAGTGCGACATCAATTATAGTGGCTTTGAATTTTGGTGGGTAGGCCCCCACCATATGCTGAATTCAATCGTCTTAGTGATATTGAAATTTCTTTTGATTGGCTTAGTGAATGTTTGTGATTTGAATAGCTCCTTCAAAACGGTTTTGATTCCTTACGTAATATTTTTTATTGAGAGTATGCAATTGTATTGTTGATAGTACAAGAAATTTTTATATTAACTTAATGCTTTTTAATAAGTGCCTTCAGGCACAGGCTCTTTTGTTGGGACTGTGTAGTAATCGTGTTGCGTCGTGCCTTCAGGCACCGGCACAATCGGTAGGGATAGGAAAATTGTTTGTTCTTTATTTGTTGATTCAAGTTAAACAAATCAATGAATATGTTTAGGTTATTGCATTCTGCATAGTTAGATTCGTTATACGGGGGTGATATATTGCAAGCAAGTCCAGTTGTGTGAGGGTTGATATATTGCATGCCGAGTCCAGAATTTATTTGTGCGTGCAGATCGTGAAGGCACGGGCAATTTCTAGTAAACCTAAATGGAAGGGGAAAAAAACTAATTCGGAACCAATTTTTATCTCCACTTAGATACTCCATGCATTTTGATCGTGTCGTTTCTGTATAAAAAATAATTAGTAAAACAAAATAATTACTACTACCTAAAGGATAGCGGTAAGTACTCCGGGTATCGTCCTCAGGGATTACGAAGGCTAAGTTGTAGTTATTTCAATCGATTTCTAAATTAATTCAGAAAGAGATTTGATTGTTGGATTTCGAAAATATTAAAAACGAAATTAAATTAAAGCAATTAAGAAGTAGAGAAAGTTTATGAGAGAAAAAATCTAGGGTTTCGAATCCACTTGACTCGTTGTAACAATATTTATGCGATGATAAAGGTTAATTATTCGAATCAATCCGGATATCGTTAGGGTTCGCAGGTCCTCATGGTATCGCCTAAAGATATTTATGAATCACCAAATAGCATGGGGTATCGCCGCCAAGCACGAACCGTCTTATTAGTACGACCCGTCTCTATGGCACGGATCGTCTAATAGCACGGCGTGTCTTATGGAGCATATATAACCCATCTTACTCAATTATCATAAACAATTAAGAACTATTGTATGAACGTGCATAAATCTTAGGAAATTATACACAAGATTTGATAGGAAAAATTAACACAATAAATAAAATCTTCAAGTCAGACAACCTTGATTTGAATAATAAAAATACTGAATCAAAACATAAACATTATTACTCAGAGTGCGAGTTTCATCTGTGTCCTAGAAAAAGATTTAGCCGGACATCGATTTGGAAACCGTGACAAACTTCTACAGTATTATGTTCCAGTCGAACTGCTCTGTTCTGCCCCCAAGGCTGACTGACTTCAATAGGTTAACTTCTCGTCATATAGGGTTCAATTAAAGCATTAATTACATTAGTGACATGGGACTTTATGTAATTACTAATCAACAATTCTTCTTTAAAGATCTTTACACTTCAGCCCTAGTCTTCCATTAAATCTTCTTTTTATCCAATATTTTGAGTAACGAGCTCAATCACCCTGTAGACACAAAAAAAGAACAAAATAATATAAAGTAACATAGATAAATGACTAACGAATATAGTTTGGAGGGCCATAATATCAATATTTTAGCACTTATCACATTTACGCTAAAATTGTACTTTATAGTATTGTCATTAGACACTGATAAGTTAATTGATGCTTGTTTGGTGAAAGAGAGATTATTGAATTTTTAGGGCATTGCTCTAAAGGTTTCTCCTCATCGTACATTGGCACATCAGCATTGAATTGAATAATCTTAGTGAGAGTGGCATTTGTGTATTACAGTATGGGATAGTTGTACCCTAATTCAGATAATGAGCATGATCGAAAGTATGAGCACAAACAGAAAAAAAAAAAGTGCCTTTTTAAAGTCTTTCCAAGTACTGAAATTTGCAAAATCGAAAAATTGATAGCGCAAACACAAAATGAAATGCTCAATTGAAGGAGTATTTGACCAAAGGCTTTGCCTTTGTTAATGTCGTGGTAACTTTCTATTGACCACTAATTGTCCCTCCTGCGAAGACACTCACAGACAATCCCCAATCTCGGTCTACCTTACCATCCGTAGATCCTCATCGTCACTCATCACAGCCGCCAATGCTCGCCGGAGCCGACCACTCGTAACCGCCGATGCAGACGAACAACACAGCCTCACATGGTGTCCTTATGCAATGCTCCCACCTCGATTCCTCAAACCCAATAGCAAACCCTGCGTCGTCCAGGCCATCTTCAAACTCTGCTCTCAAGGCCACCTCTCACAAGCCGTCGATTCTCTAGACCTTTTGGCACCCAAAGGTCAACGCCTAGACTCTCAAACTCTAGCTTTCCTCTTACAACAGTGTGCGAATTCTCACTCTCTTAAAGAAGGTAAATTGGTTCACCTCCATTTGAAAGTCACTGGTCGGAAGAATCCCGACACGTTGCTGTCCAACCACTTGATCAAGTTCTACTGCAGATGTGGCGAGCACGTGGAAGCACGCAAGGTGTTTGATAAAATGTCCGCGAGAAATTTGTATTCTTGGAATAGTATGCTTTCTGGGTATGCGAAATCAGGGATGATTAAACCCGCTAGGAGGTTGTTTGATAAAATGCCTGAGAGAGATGTTGTGTCTTGGAATACGATGGTGGTTGCGTATGCGCAAAGTGGGTGTTGCTATGAGGCTTGGATGTTTTATTTAGATTTCAGGAAGTCGGCTATTGCGTTTAGTGAGTTTAGCTTTGCTGGTGTTTTTACGGTTTGTGTGAAGTTGAAGGAACTGGGACTTACCAGGCAGGTTCATTGTCAGGTTTTGGTTGCCGGGTTCTTGTCGAATGTGGTTCTTTCTAGTTCTGCAGTTGATGCTTATGCCAAATGTGGGGAGATGAGTGATGCAAGGAAATTGTTTGATGAGATGGGTGTCAGGGATGTCCTTGCTTGGACTACCTTAGTCTCAGGATATGCCAAGTGGGGTGATATGCAAGCGGCTAGTGAATTGTTTGATGCAATGCCTGAGAAGAACCCTGTGTCATGGACTGCTTTGATCGCTGGGTACGCCCGGAATAGTATGGGAAACAAGGCCCTTGAAATGTTCTCAAAGATGATGTTGTTTCGATTTAGACCAGATCAATTCACTTTCAGCAGTTGTCTTTGCGCTTGTGCGAGTATAGCTTCACTTAAGCTTGGCAAGCAAATTCATGCTTATTTGACACGAACTGGTTTTAGGCCGAACACGATAGTCATCAGTTCTCTTATTGACATGTATTCGAAGTGTGGAAGTTTGGGAGACGGGAGACGCATTTTTGATATTATGGGTAATAAGCAAAACTGTGTGCTATGGAACACGATGTTATCAGCCTTGGCACAGCATGGCTACGGTGAGGCAGCAACAAAGATGTATGATGACATGTTAAGATCAGATGTTAAACCAGATAGGATAACCTTTGTTGTCATACTCAATGCATGCAGTCACTCTGGTCGTATAGAAGAGGGGCTTGCTTGTTTTCATTCAATGACTTGTGATCATGGCATTGTACCTGACCAAGAGCATTATGCATGCTTAACCGATCTCTTGGGTCGAGCTGGACGTTTTGATGAATTGATGAACGAGCTTGAAAAGATGCCTTGTAAAGCTGATGGTCTGGTGTGGAATGCCTTACTTGGTGTTTGTAGGATTCATGGAAACTTAGAGTTGGGCAGAAAAGCAGCTGAAAAGCTTATTGAATTAGAGCCTCAATCCTCTGCAGCCTATGTCTTTCTGTCAAGTATATATTCTGCCCTTGGGAATTGGGAGTCTGTGGAGAAGGTGAGACATCTTATGAATAAGAGATGCGTGAAGAAGGAACGGGCCATTAGTTGGGTAGAAATCAGAAACAAGCATCATGCTTTTACTGTATCAGATAGGTTGCACCCCTCGAATGAGGAAATATGCTCCGTTTTGGAACTTTTAGCAGGGCAGATGGAAGATGATGCCTAATTACGTGATACTGGGGGCTAAACTTCGTCATTTTTGTTTTCCAAGTGTGTATACATCCATTCAAATTTGTAACATGTTGTTTCTATTCTGAAGAACAGGCAGGCATGCTGGGCCTGCTGTCACTAAAGATCACTGCTTTCCAGATTCCATAAGATGAATATTTACAACCGTATTTATAAGTTCCCTTCTTTATTTCCGAAGCCTGAGATATTTAGATAGATGGGATAACCTACGTTTTGCTTCCTTGTGTCATTGTTTATTTCCCGAATGTTCTTCGCATGGAAGTCAGATTATATTGTTCGCTGCATTAACCAAATTGTGTAATTCATTACGAATGCATCCATTTCTGGATTTAAGGGTAGTTCTTTCTTGAAGCCTGACTCTGTTTTTTCAAAGTGCAACTTTTATGAAAGAATTTTCACCCCTCATTAGGAGGCTAAGGGTGCGAGTCACACGAAAGACATCCCTTCCCAGGCTATGGCATTCGAATGTACAAGAGGAAAGGAAATCAGAGAAAATACTCTCAGAACATCTACATATGATCATAGTACCATAAACAGGTAATTAAGGATATGTGAACAATTTAACTTTCATCTCTATGTTAATTTATATTCTTACTACTTGGCTTGGAAACCTTTACTCAACTGCTGTAAGCCTGTATCTTTATTCCAATATGATTGGGGCTTGTCTTTAACCAGCTGATTTTGGGTTGAGTTCAGGCCAGCTCCTCAGTTGCCTAACACGTGTTTTGTCATAACATGTGATGTGGACCTATGGCCTATAATCTTGAAGATATTATTGATCTCTGCAGCAAATTATTCAAGTGTGACGTGGCAGATACAGGGGAATGAAAAATTGTTATCATAGCATGTGGACGTGTCGAACTCTGCAGCAAATTATTCACCTGTTCCCAAAATCTTCTTGCTTGTCTGATAGGGAAAGGATCAGAATATCCTCCTCAAGGGACCTCTTGATTTTCAATCATACTTCCCACGACCCACCTCGCTTAGCACATGGAATTTAATCTTTTCATGTTCGTAATTCCTCCTTTCTAATGACCCTTTTGTCTATTGGATT
Source organism: Rhododendron ovatum (assembly GCA_019656835.1). Lineage (NCBI taxonomy): Eukaryota > Viridiplantae > Streptophyta > Magnoliopsida > Ericales > Ericaceae > Rhododendron > Rhododendron ovatum. The sequence continues at coordinate 2,743,274 of CM033802.1, read as the reverse complement.
GCGTCTTATAACATCTCACTGCTTGATCAGTTGCCAGAAAGGGGACTGTTTTTATTGTCATTGAACATGTGGCCATTGCTTGCTTAGTTCCGTAAACTCGTGGGACTTGCTGTTGTTTATATTTGTGAGGATTTACACACAAGCTGTCAGATGATATGATGATGTCTACGGTCGGTACAGTTTATCTATTTATTTCATTCCATATATTCTTATACACGTATATGCAAACATATTACTTGTTAGACTTTGACCCATTTTAAACTCATTCCTTTAATTATTGGCTTGAGAACCAACCATGGGAAGGCCATAATTTGTGTGGGCTACAATAATTTGTGTGGGCTACAATTAAGGATATTTAGAACAGTTAAATCCTGGTAAGAGCCCCTAGCTTTGAGGTTATGAGGTGTAAATCCATTTTTGGTGACTTTAGGATTACATTTAGGTGCAAAGACAGGAGACCATACATAAAGATCATCACCTAAAAACGCTATGATAGCTATCTACAGCCAAACAAGTGGACCAACCAAGGAGAAATATCTGTTATGACTCCCTATCAATAATTCCAACCTGTGGGCCAACCAAAAACCAGACAAAACTGGAAGTCTAATCTCATCATATTGAAGGATAATAGTTGAAAAAGTCACAGTGAAACCACCAACCGTTAAAGATGCATTTATTAAAACCCCCAAACGCATTCCCTTTTTTTCAACAGAAGGAAAAGAAGAAGAAGAAGAAGAAAGGAGCCAGAAAAGAAGAGGAGGAATTCAGAATTCTCCTCCTCTTCTTCCTCTGATCTCAACAATGGGTGGCCAGGTCTCCAAACAGGTGGAACGCCGGAAAGCAATCTCAACTCAGAAGAAAACCCTATGTGATCTTCAACAAGGCTGTGGAAAAGAGTTCCCAGGTTGCGACTACCGCCCTCCTGATCGGAAGAACTGGATGTCTGGCCTCAACCCAGAGAAGGTCCACATCAACAAGATTGTATGGCCGGGGACCCATGACTCGGCCACCAACAAGATTGGAGTACCATTCATCACTCGCCCCTTTGCCCAATGCCAATCCCTGTCCATATACCATCAGCTTGTACGTGGGGCCCGTGTTATTGATATCCGAATCCAAGAGGATCGCCGAGTTTGTCACGGAATCCTCCTTACTTATAGCGTGGACGTCGTAATCAACGACATCAAGAGGTTCTTGTCAGAGACCCAATCAGAGGTCATAATTCTGGAGATCCGAACCGAGTTTGGACACGAGGATCCGCCTGAGTTCGACAAGTACTTGGAGGATCAACTTGGCGAGTTCCTGATTCACCAGGATGATCGTGTGTTTGAGAAGACAATTGCAGAGTTGTTGCCAAAGAGAGTTATTTGCGTTTGGAAGCCAAGAAAGTCACCTCAGCCGAGGGCTGGAGGACCGCTATGGAGTAGTGGGTATTTGAAGGATAATTGGATTGACACAGACTTGCCATCAACAAAGTTTGAGAGCAATTTGAAGCATTTGAGCGAGCAGCCGCCAGTGGTGTCCAGGAAATTCTTTTACCGGGTTGAGAATACAGTAACGCCTCAAGCGGACAACCCGGTGTTGTGTGTTAAACCGGTGACGGGTCGAATCCATGGGTATGCTCGGCTTTTCATAACTCAGTGCTCCTCCAGGGGCTGTGCTGACCGGCTGCAGATCTTGTCAACTGATTTTATTGATGAGGATTTTGTTGATGCTTGCGTCGGGCTAACACATGCAAGGATTGAAGCTAAGGCCTGAAGATAATCTACTGGAGTATTGGTTTCCCACGGCCGCTTGTTCTTTTCAGTAATTCTCCCCAGACTAGATCATGATCTTGCCGAGGATCTTGATCGTTGTTGCTTTTCTGTGTGTGTAAATGAGGATATTCAGAGAGTTGTTGATGGGGGCCTTTTGTTGATTGTGTGTGTGTGTGAAAATGTTCACGGTGTTTATTGGTGTGTAATATATGTATCACGTACTGGTTGAAATACATGTGGTTTGCGTTAATCTAAAGGCTTGAAAACATCATTCAATAATGATTTCGATCCAGGTCTGCATTTCCATTTTTCTAGTCTCCTGAACTACATAGAGTGATTAAAGGCCGAAAAGCAGCGGACGAGAAATAACCCATTACGATATCCATTTTTTTCATTTTTTATTCGAGACCGAATCTCACTGTCCACTGACCCTATAAGAGTTGATAACAACCGGGGGTTTCAAACCTAAAATGGAGAAAGCAAACTCCTAACTCTCAAATCACCAGCTATGGCCATTATATTGTGTTGGTTTCATCAACTGATATGATATGGAATAAAGTGTAAACTACTACACAGCTTGTTAGAGAATAATTCTATGTTCTTCATATAAAAAAAGGCTGCTAATTTTGCCACTTCATTTTTTGTTAACATCACTACCTTGCAAGTGTATTTTTGTGCAAAAATACGCTTAAAATACACTTGCAGGGGAGTGGCGTTAACAAAAAAAGGAGTGGCAAAATCATTTTCCTAAAAAAAGAGGGGTGATTTATACCTAATTACCTACTCCTATGTACTATTTATATGGATTCCGACAACACGAGAACCGAATTCAACTGTGTGCGATTGCTTCAGATTCTGCTAATACGAAAAAAGAGCAGAAGTAATTGAAAATGACACAAATAGTAGAGATTTTTAAGTGTTTACGAAGCTGCGAGATATAAAGGAACTTTTTGAGGTTGTGAAATAACTGTGTTAACTAATGATGATCGAAGTATTCAGACTCTTCACCCTTCTGATATGGAAAAAAGTGTCTTCCCTGGAGACAAACGAACAAATTTCATAAACACTGTGCTTGAGTTCCGCACGCGGTCACACCTAGAAATGCTCTTCAAATTTGCTAGATGAAAAAAAGGACCGGTTCTATCACTACGAAAATGTAGAATAATGTACAGCATACAATATTAGGCACCTATAACCACCATATAAAATCAAACATTTACATCATACTCGAACTCCAAACCCATTCATCCATTAGATGGGTACTTTTAGCAAATGTGACATGGTGGTTATCTTGCTCGATTAATGGATGAACCACCAGCAGATGCCTTCTCTCTACAAAATTTAAGTTTGAGCACTTCCTCCAATCTCAAGAATATCAATGGGAATGCACCTGCAATGAAAATAGCCCATCAATAAAATTTCTGTTATGAAAAATTGGAGAGAGCAACACTGAAGTAATTGAACAAAAATGCAGCATTTCACCAATTGCTAGTATTGGATGCAGTAACCGCTAATAGTTGCAGAAACTTGCAATGCAAATAAAAAGAGGTCATTCTTTTACAAAATTAGAGGTAGATACACAGAGCAGGCGCTGAATAACGTGGAAGGCCAGGACAATCCTTCCCTCACCTAAATGACCTCATACATATTGCATAACCATATGTGATTGAAGATGGAAGAATCAGAAACCAGAAAACCCACACATGTAAATGCAGGGTTTTCATTATCTATGTTCGAAACCGGAAAACACAAAAATGCCCTGAACTGGAACCATTTCAGATACTTGCTACCTGTATGCAATTTCCTACCTCCTTTCATTCTTATTAGGGCATGACTGTTATTTACTAGTGTTATCCCACAAGCTCCAAGCCCTTGTTTTATGGAAGCCAAAGAAAAAATGAAACGTGCTAGTTTTCTCCTGACTCCTCATTTTCTGCGCAAATTCAAAGAGTTTTAAGTGCAGAAACTCACCCTATTTCAAACCCATGAAAAAACCTAACACGCACCCAGATGAGCTGTGATATACATACTTCATATTTACTCTATGGAAATGATAAAATGGTCAACTATTTTTTCGCTTTTCACATATTCAGCATGATGATCAAGCAGCCAACAAATGAAACTACCATGGCAGCTGTTCAGGTACAATTCAAACAAAGATGCTCAAGAGAGGAGGAAGCATGGAATTAGTTAAGGCTAAGATATGGTGTGGGTGAAAGAGTAACACAGTTCCGGTTAAGGGTGTGGACAGGACAAGGGAATGGTTTTAAAAAGTAGTGCATTTAACCACCAACTCCCCCCCCCCCCCCCCCCCCAAAAAAAATAATAATAAATAAAAAAATTAAAAATTAAAAATTAAAAAAAATAAATTAGGATGATCGCTTATAATATGATCTAACTTGCAACCCTATATGGTTTGAAACAAGGATTCTTTCCATTGAAACACGAGTATGCTTCCCCATTATGGGCTTTACAGGTTAACAAAACTAGGAGGAAGTAGAAGTGACGTGATAACAGAAACGCAAACCATGGTCCATAGTCAAGAGAGTATCATTGGAACCATATCAAGTAACAGGTATGGCAAAACCTGCAGCTGGGCTCTCTCGATGCTGCAATGAACCTCTGACCAAAAGCGTGCCTGGAATTTGTTGAAAGACCTACAAATAAAAAATATTCACAATCGGATATAAGTTTTCAGCGACAGAAGGCAGAAATTCAAACCTATCCTTGAGACAACTTACCGTTATACGAAGAGAAAGGTCATTCAGTAGAAGAGGGGAACAACCTGACCCATTGGACACAACTTCCTTATACTGGCAAGGTGCAGGTTCACTGAGATTACTTAGCTCATTCTTCAAGATTGCATCAAAATGATCATTAGAAGCAGTGATCTGTCAAGTATGAGTTTGACTGTTTGAGTTATCACACCACAATAAAAATAACAAGGAAAAGTACAAGAGCATACATCAAGGGTAAATGCAGAAGCATTTGATTTACAAGTTGCACCAGCACCACAGAAAAAGGTTTCCACAGATTGCAACACATGTATTGCACTGTATTGGCGTTGAAGACCCTGTCAAGTCACAGAAATTGAAATATGCAATTACATATTGACAGAAGAAAGGGTGGAAAAAGATCAAAGAGATGCAAAAAAATATAATTAAACTTTTGCAGTACACTGATTGCACCAAAAAGACATCTATAATGCATCCACGACCGCACAGGCACACAGTGATAATTTGGAACACTCAAACACTAATAAAAAATAATAATCTGAAACACTCAAACTGACAAAAGATCCAGACTTTGAAATATACGATTAGGGTAGGTATCTAAACTCCAAACAGAAGCTATTTCACCCATTGTATGGAAATTACCAGACTTCATGGGCATCTAAATGGTTTTTGGCAAGTGTGTGGCAACAAACAATTGCGCCCACCAGCCTATGAGCAAATTCGTTCACACACGGCATCTACCAAGCAAATTAAGGAACGAGACAAGCCATTTGCCGTCAAATGGTTGTGATGGGGATACAAAACAGCTTCAACACCACAGCATCCTCATCACATGAGGACACGAGTGACATGATTGACCATGCAAAATAGGAAAAAAGGTATCCAGACCTCAAGCGTGAAAGAGAGCACACTCTTCTCAGTGATATGAGATGATATAACTTTCTTGGCAGGAGGCATGAATGACCATGCTAGCCCCCATCGGCAAGTTTGGCCTTGAACAAATTCAGTTGTCTTAACTACAGTTACTCCAACCTCACGAAGTTTTGACATCAGGATCTTCATGTTTGATTTCCTTCCAACCATTGATGTGTACCACCTACAAAGGAAGTGTAGAATTCAGAACCAATTTTTTATGAAACACGATAAAAGATCAATCAAAACAGGGTAAATAAGATACCGGATAGACTGCTTCAATTCAAAACTATCCTGAATTATACGGCTGATGAAAGCTTCCTCTCCACCAGGACAAACCATCTCCTCTAGGGTCCCACCACAGGACGTTTTTGGATTTAACCCTGCTTCCTCCATTGACTCAAAAAATGGAGGATTACACATACAGAAGTCGAATTCCTCTCCGTCCCTGACAATGCCATTAAGTACAGGGGGTCCATGATAACTCTTATTCACATTTGAATGCAATTCGAGTGGAAGTAGAAAATCAGGCTCCGGATTTCTTGCCTCAATTTCATGTGTGAGTGTATTGCTTCCACTGTCAACCAGCTGGCCTTCACATGACTCTTCCCCATAAGATGTCATCTTGCCACTCTCAACCTTTCTAATTTCAATTAAACCAGAAATGTGTGGATTATTTTTCACGTTTCTCTCCGCCCACTCCAATGCAACATCAGTCACATCTGTGACAAAGTTCAGCAATAATAGGCCACTACTTAATGTAAACATTTTCTGGCGAAATTTACTTCAGAAATTAAAATAAAGGTTCCAGTGAAGCTACCTGACCCGACGAAACTCCATCCCAGAAGGGATGCACCAAGAAGCGGATAGATACAGTTGGCCCCAGTTCCAATATCAAAACCTCTTACAACTTCACCATCACCTTTAGGATGAGTGTTTGTAATAATTTCGGATGACAATAGATCTTCAATCCAGTGAATGTAGTTAGATCTGTTTGGCACAGTAGGGCAGAGCTGCCCATCAGGAATCCACCTACAAGTTACATTTTCTCTTAAATAACCACAAGTCAATAATGCCCTTAATACAAGACTGAAACTTATGGATTCACTAAAGTCACAGTCCAAAACCTGCAGCGATAAACAATGTCTGATTCCCGAACATCACAGCAGAGATATTTTAATCTTTTAATAGCCACGTCCATTGCTCGAGAATCAGACATCTCAGCAGAGATTTTCAATCTTCTACTAGTCACCTCCATTGCTAGACTACTGAGTGCTGCTCAATTTAGATACAAAAAAGTTCTAACATTTCCAGAAGAGAAACACTAGGGAACCGTAAATTGTTTGGTTAAAACCGAATTCTGGGTATTGGGTCCAAATTTACTTTTTCAATTTCTTTCCTTCACCTTCATTTTTTTTGAAAAACCAATAAGAGAAAAAATTAAGGGGTAATGCCAGTACCCGTCAACTGTAAACTAATGCCACAAATCCCATAAATTCAGCTCACATTTTCACACTTTCTCAATACTCCTATACCCTTTTCACATTTTCCATATACTCTCTCATACTCCATCTAATACTCCTATACCCTTTCCATATTTCAATATATTTTCTCAATACTCCTATACCGTTTCCACAAATGTCAACATACTTTTTAAACCACAGAATAGGCAGCCTGTGCTGTTGTTAGCATTCTACGAAGGCACGAAAAACAAAAAAGAACAAGAACCAACCCAACACCCTTAAACCTGGAAAGAAACACTTTTTAAAAGTAGTTGGGAAGAGTACCAATTGAGGGAATGATCGTGGAGGAGCAAAACCCTAGTGAGCTCTCTGGTGGCATTGAAATCGGTCCAGTCGATTCTGGGTCGACCGTCACGAGAGAAGAAAACAAAGGGTTCAAAAGAAGGGTACAGAGAGGCTAATTGGGCGAAGTCGGGTGGGTTGTCGGAGTACTTGTTTCGAGGGTGTATGGTTGGCCTCTCCACCAGCACCACCCCCCTCTTCCTCTTCTTCTTGCTCCCCATTTTTGCGCGCAGAGTTCACCGCCAAACGGGTCTATGGAATTAGACATTTGGACTTTGAAAAGTCGACTTTTCCGGGCTCCGAATGATTTTGGGCCCAAATTGAAGTCCAGTCCAAGCCTATGTTGTGTCTCTCGTGAACTGTGTCATATAACCAACCCGTTGGGCCTGAGATAAAGAATTCATTGTCATGTGGTTCTCACATGCATCATGTTGTGTACAAGTGCATCGAACGGCTCTGATCTGCGTATTATCTGTGTTCAGCAAGAAAAAATGGTACTTTATGTTAAGAGAAAAGACTATGAAATAGTATGTAGGAGTATGAAAAAAGGAGGAAATCTTGCGTTTTATGAATAGTTGAAATTATGTATACTCAGTATCCAAGATAAGGCTTGGATGGATGGCAGGGATGGAGAAATGGGAATGTGAAATAGTCAGAGACGACGCTATGTGCATTACTGTGGGGTCGCCCGACCCTATGGAACGGAAAATTATCCTGTCGTTCCACTAACAAATGAACCCAATAAACCCAGTAGAATTTAGTTTTGAACCCACTTGGTAACTGCCACACTAGATTATCTCCAATATTTCCTTCAATTATGGATCGAGTATTTGGGATTTTCAGTATCGGTTTGTTTTTAATGTTTTGAGGGGTTAATTTGCACAAATTAAATTAGGTATATTTTAGAGTTTGAAAACTTTGATATAATATTATTAGAGTACAAATTAACAATAAGTCTACAACCACACCAAAAAAATACACATTTAGTGTGAAATATACCAAAAAAAACTGGTGATATAGTGTGTGAACCCCACACATTTATATGAGTGTTTATGTATGCAAACAACACACAAACACTCGCATAAATGTGTTAGACAACACACACTAATCATATATAGTGTGTGAGCTCCACACATTTATGATTTATGTGAGTGTTTAAGAACGCAGACAACATATAGAGATATCTAGGGATCACATATATTTATTGAATGATCCCATGCCATCTAGATAAATTCCTGCAGTCGCCAATAGAAATAGTACATAGTAATAATGTTTCCAAATAATTATTTCTTGAATTGGAATTTGAAATTACTCAAGGTATTGCATGACTAGAAATTTGAATCTTGATAACCATATACTTATTCACCCTCAAGATTTTTGCCATCCAAGCATAGCCAGAAAGTAATGAGATGTGACACGCATGTACTTCCTACGTTTTTTTGTCAGTTTAAGAAAAAAAACTAAAGTTTCTTCTATTTTCATCTGGAGTTCAGTTTGATCGTTGTCATTAATGCTTGCATCTCTATATTATTCCCCCTTCCCTTTGCAAGCTTATTATTCATCCAAAATGTTAAGAATCTTGGAGAAAAGAAGATTGTATACATGAGAACTAGATCTTTATATAAGGTATACATATGATTATATGTGTTACTGTGTACGATTTCTTGAAAACAACAAAGTCAATGTTCATGTATGTATCTTGTGTACGTGCTGTACGTGCATGCACGTATCATGCTTGTTATATGTATTTTAACTGAAAAAATGTCTTCTACATCGTAACATTAAAGAATCTCTATATTCAAATACTCGGAATTTGTGTCTGGAGAAGTTTACAAAATAGCTTATGATAGCATAGAAAAAGATTGAGGGCAAAAAAAAAAAAAGAATTCACAAATTGACAGTATACTAGAGAGGAGATATGTTTTTCAAGAAAGCGATGGAATATTGTAATGAATGATACCTACTGGAATATCCATGTGTTACAGGAAATTAACCGCACAGAGTGCAAAGCCTTATCCGATCTTCGGATTGCTTGATGTGATTGGCGTAGGGTCTTGTGCTGATCCTCAACCTTAATTTGCAACTCACAAGTTGTAGCTAGGGTAGATTAATGATTATCTTTTGTTAATTAAAATATACTCCACTAAAACAGATGAAGTAATAGAAATTAGCGATGGAGTGTATCTTTGTTTAATTGCATGTTTCTCGCTCTTTTACAATGGAGTAGTAATAATCACATCACAGCCTCGTTCACCCCCTAAATGTTAGAAATCTTAGAGGGGAAAAATATATTGTATTGCGGTGAATTAAATTGCGTGATCTAAGTTTGAAAACTCTATTTTTGCTTACGTACCTATAAATATTTACGAGAACAACAGACAAGAGGTATACAAATCTTTTGCGTGCATGCATATCATTTGTAATCGTAAATATCAAGCCATATCGTGCTTGTACAAATGCTTTAATAGAGAAATCGTCTTCTATCTTTGCCAAAAATAAAAAGTGTACACTACATCAAATGATTTTCTTTCGAACAACCAACATTTTATTATTTTTTTATATCGGCCGAACAACTAGAGTTACCCATTTTACATAGGAATTAAAAAAAAAAAACCTTACCATGATAGAAAACTCTATTAAGTCAAGCTAATATATATATATATATATATATATAGAGGAATTTTCAAGTGAGGGATCCCTCATTTTTTTAAAATGAGGGACTTTCATTTCCCGATCAAATTTTAAAAATCCGAACCGTTCAATGTGTGCAGAATGTAATTTTAAGGGTCCCCGCGAGAAATCAGCAAAAAAAATAACCGGGAAGGGCGTCATCCGAGCAGTTTTTTTTGAACCGTTCAATGAAAACTGCTCGGATGAAGCCCTTCCCGGTCTTTTTTTTTGCTGATTTCTCGCGGGGACCCTTAAAATCACGTTCTGATCACTTTGAGCGGCTCGGATCATCGAAATTCAATCGAAAATGAAAGTCCCTCATTTTTTTAAAATGAGGGATCCCTCACCGGAACCTAACTCTATATATATATATATATATATATATATATATATATATTTGTCTCGTTTACTTAGGAATGGGATAAACAAAAGCGTTCATGAGCTCACCAAGACTTTAATCCAGCCTAAAAGCTACCAGGAATAATTTTGCCCAAGAAAAAAAAAAGGTTCGATGTAACCCTTCGTTAAAATTTTTGTCCAAACATGGGATAACTACCAGTCCAAGGCTCCTCAATCTATGAATTGGATTCCTCAAAAATGGGGGACCTATGAATAATTTCCTATCCAAATGAACAGTGTGCTGACTCAGCCCGGTACAACATCTAGTGGATAAGCTCTACAGAACAGTAGGAAAAAAAAAATCCTCAAAAATCAAACGCTAGCAGATCAATAGGTTAAATTACTATTCAGGAGTATCGATTTTGTTCCATCAACTCAAATCTCCCGGCAAACCTAGAGCTCGTCGATCAGCTCGTTTCTTACTTGCCTGTGTACCTACGTACGTCTAGCCAGATAAATAAATAATAACAATAGAGTGAGCCCAATGTAATCGTATTACAATCCTTTATTCTATTTGTACACCGAGTTGAGGATTTATTCGAACACACTGAAGTGAAATTCCCTCGTTCCTAAGCCTATATATACATAAGCTATGCTAGCATAGTCTACTAACATTCTCTCAACCCATAAGATCATCCAAACCAATGTTTGTTTCCTCCTCAAATTCATTTCTTGGATATTCATCACTTCACTCGATTCCCAAAACCCACACCACCAGACCACCTCCGTCTCCGTCTCCGCCGTGAATCAAGTTCCGACGACCAAATCTTGTTGCTGCATACACCACCACTACTAGTATTTATACTCTCAGTGCTGACATGGCTTCGCCAGCTCTGTCCCTGTACGAGGTTTTGGGGATTCCCATGGGCGCGAGCGGCCACGAAATCAAGGCGGCGTACCGGAAACTGGCGAGGACGTGTCATCCCGACGTGGCCGCCGTCAACCACAGAGACACGTCGTCGGCCGAATTCATGAAGATTCATGCGGCTTACTCCACACTGTCGGATCCCAACAAGCGTGCTGTTTATGACCGCGATCTTTTTAGCGTACGTCAAAGGTTTGGGAAGCTGTCCGCGAATTCCGCGGGGATGGCGGCGGCCGTGTCGGGGTTTACCGGTTATCCTCGCCGGAATTGGGAGACTGACCAGTGTTGGTAGTGGATTTGAAGTAATTGATTGTGTTAATTCTAAAGGGTTAATTTTGTATATTTTAGTGAAACTATGTACGAATTAAATAGTAGTAATTCTGAGTGTTCGTAAGGGAGTTGGATTTCAATTTCCAAGGCTATGATATGAGAACATTGAGAAGTATAAACTTGGGTTAGCTAATTTAATTTCGAAGTATATGCTATTTTAGATTACGTTGAATCTGTACCTTTAATTCTTTGAGATACATTGGAAAAAACTGAAAACATAAATGCATGAATTTCTTGACTATAAATTAATGAACTTGAAATCAATTGTTCTTATTCTTGTCGGTGACAAGAAAAGTAGTGTCATGTCTTGTCCAGTTAATTCGGTGACAATCGAGAAGTCAAACTTGTTAAGTTGGTATTATCATTTGCCTCTCCAGTGAAGGAGTGAGTTCAAGTCCCATGAGGGGTGCGACCGTTGTACGTCCAGGGCTATGGATAGTTTCTGAATCCCTTGTAAACTAACATACTAACTAATTAGTAATTCTCCTAGATTTCGTTGATGTATAAAGGTGATAAAAAAAAAATATCGGTGACAATCACATATTTTGTTATGTCTTACCTTATCCGTTGACGTGTAATGACATGGAATGACTTTATGAGATGCGAAAGAGTATTGACATACAATCTTCCTTTTTGTTTCTGGTCAAAATCCAATAACTTTTTAAGTAGTGAAGGAGTACATTGCTAATTTGCTGATAACGTGATAAGAACCAAAATAAAAGGGGAATGTCAATTTTTCTTCTATATATTTAAACAATGAAAATTAAAACTAGGAATGTCCAAATCAATCTCATCCATATATAAAACCTAATCATTTACCTCCCATTTCCTCTTGTCACCATCTCATTTTTATAAGGATGATGAAAGGTCGCATAAGCATTGATTCAACATATATGGGTCCCATATGTTAGGTTGGTTTGCAGGTTTGATTATTCATTTTCATTTCAGAAATTGTTTATTAACGAGGACTTTGAGAGCTCACATGCTTGGACACCCATGGCATGGACTAGGACTCCTGCACCCATAAGCGTTATGTTACGTGGGCTTGTTATACTTAATGTCTTAATGGTTCATTGGATCTGGAAAAAGTTCTTGATTCATATCCACTCAATTCTAGGAACACAACACCACCGCACAATTCTAGATATAATTGTGTCCGCTCAATGCATATGAGTCACATCAGTGGTAGGGTTAGAAATCAAAGTTGATAGGGCCAAACAATAAAAGATAGTACTGTATTTTGGAACAATAATTTTTCGAGATTAATCTTGGTCACTTGAGTTTTTATAGAATGATTTTGATAACTTCGAGGAATTAATCTTGAGCACTGTCGCTACCATATCATTCAATGACACTCGGTATTGTTATCGCGGGGTATCATTCACCATATTTTAATGTGCTCAAGATAGAAGTTGTTTTCACTTTTCAATTATGGTTGAAATTTTACTCTAAAAATATCTACCAAATGCATGCAAACTATACTTGGGAATAAATAAAAAAACGAGTGGAGCTAGGGACCCTCTGGGCCCCACAGTAGCTCAACCACTGATTCATGCATCGAATGGTTATTAACACAGTTGTGTCCAAAATTATACTTTTTAAATTTGTTTTTCTAGACTTTTTGTTTTGGTTTCTTACCATCCCTAATTCATTTCTAAACCTAATGTTTAGTTTCTTCCATTGAGATTTGGGAAAATGACGGTCAAAGACGTGTTTTGATAATTAATATCCGTCAAGGACATTTTCAGCATTTACAAATATTCTTCATTTGTCCTTAACGAGTATTAATTATCAAAACACGTTCTGAACCGTCATTCTCCCTTGAGATTTGATGGGAGAAGAGAAGAGAGAGAGACGCCTACGACCATCAACATTCAGCAGGATGTATTGGGCCACGAGGTCCCTTGTTAACGTGTGGGCTTTCATAATGTAAGGTTCGAGGCCCATGGGTTTAACCCAGTTGGGCTTCCCACTGCGTTCTCCTTTTTTATGCTTCACCTGATAAAACCATGAAATACAGCATACTCTCTGAGAAGGCAACAAAGTGGCGGATAAATTAGATAAGATGGGAGCGAACCGTGGAGATTAGATGGTGTTGATGATGACCTCTCCGGACGGAGTGAAGGATTTCCTCGCGGCAGATTTGGCTTGGGTTTCCTATGAGAGACTCTAGTTCAGTGGCAAAGCAAGGATTAAGACTCCGGAGGAGCCAGCTTAATAGACATATATTTTTTATCGAAAAGTGTACTTATTATATTATAAGATTTTTGATTTTCAATATATTACACTTCTATATTGAAATGATTCTAGCCTCACGATATTAAAGTATACCAATCATTTTATTTTTTCTTTAGACTACTTCAACTGTCACGTGCTTATTTTTTAATTGTAAAAAAAATTGAGAAATAAGAATGTAAAATAACTAGGTTTTTATCAAACCAAACCAAAATTATAAGTAACTATACTCGAATAATTACGAATAATATTTAAAATTGGGTATATACAAGTAAAAACTTTAAAACTCGGAGCTCGGGAGGTCAAGGCCAGAGGGCCGGGACCCTCTCAAGCCCCAACATAGCTCTGTCATTGTTCTAGTTGTCTGTTTTTTTTTAGTTCACCCCATTAAAAAAATTGAGCAAGACTACGGCCACCGAAGGAAAAAAGCGGTGGCCGGCCACTGCTCGCTGTGACGGCCCACTCCGGGCCCCCACACGGATGATCCGATCCGTTCAATAATTTTAAAAAAAAGGTTTTTCGATTTTCAAAGATGAGAAGCTTGATCCGAGCACATACACATATCGGATCGAGCTGATTTCTAGAGCAACTCACTCGTGTTTTTTTTTTAAATTATTGAACGGATCGGATCATCCATACGGGATCCGGAGTAGGTCCCAAAGGACATGCGGTGGCCGGCCACCGCTTTTTCCTTCGGTGGCCGTAGCCTTTCTGTTAAAAACGTGAAGAGATGGCCTGCAGCACAATGAACATATGGGCCCCCTCTCTCTCTTGCGTAACATTTATTTTAGTGCTCCTAAAACGTGTATGGTTAGGTGGCACTCTAAAAACCCTCACGTGATGGTTAAGGGACCTTGAAGCACCGTTTGGCCATACTTCAAGGACACATGGTACAACAACAACCATGCGATCATGAAATTATTCGAGTGGACTTTCCAAAATGATTACAATTCTATACGAACTTTGATTCAAATGGCTGGAACTCCTCGAGCCACAAGTATTACTTACTAGTGATACAGAAGTAAATCACAGAAGTGGGGAAAGATCCAAAATGGCGGGTGCTGTGAATTTTCCTGGAAATAGATTGATTCCAAAATCCAAACGACAAAAAATTGGAACAAGGCCGGCTCAAACATTGTTGGGACTTGGTTGGGTCCATTGTTTGTTGCTGTCCAGTCCTAGTCATGAGCCATCATAGTCCACGCGTCTCATATACCGACTCTCGCCTAACTCTCCCGTACGTTATACATTATGGACAACATAGCTTGTGGTCCTGTCGAGAGCTGTCTAGTACTTCGGTATTGCGTAATTGGTGTGAGTTACAAAATCAGGCTCTGTTTGGTAAAGTTGTCAGTTTTTTATTTTTATTTATGAAAAACAAGAAATGAGTTTTTGTTTATTTATTAAAAAATAAAAACAAAAGTATGTTTGGTGACCATAATAATTTTTGTTTATTTATTTTTTTGGCTGCCGAAAGTGTTTTCAAAACAAATGAAAACACGATTTTTATGTTTCTAGGATTCCCGTAAACTAGTGAAATTGATTATGTATTTTGTAAAGAAAAAAAGTACCACAAACATGTCCATGGTGCATGTTTCAAAAAAATTATCGGAAACAAAAACAAAAAACTAGAAATAAATTTTTTTCCAAACAGAGCCTTAATATTTCCGCTAAATTATGGTTTAAATTGATATCGTCCTATAGGCCGAAACATTTGTACAATGTTTCACACAGTAGCCAGCAGTACAAAGAATAATCAAGCTACCAAATATCCAAAAAATAAAAGCGCAACACATACAATTTTACTTGTTTCGACGAGATTGCTCATGTCCATGGCTTATGCTAGTGTACTTTAAGTGAATACAAATGTTATTATTCACATAAAAATTCCGGTCTTGAGAAGTACAGTAGTGATCAAGTTTCACAAATCCAACATGCAAGAGAGGTTGGAGTATATGCTAGGGAATCCAATGTTCTATATGGACCAAATTTCTGCAAATTAAAATGTCGTCTCCAAATTTGAAGAAACTGTTAAGCACTTCTGGTGCTCTGATATGTATGTGGTCCTATCTTATATACTCCCTCTGTCCCATTTTGATTGTCTATTTTCGTTATTCGTGTCAATTTTCAATCGCTTATATCTTCCAATATGAATTTCCAAAAATATACAGTATGAATCTTATTTGATAGTTCTTGATTAGATCTATAATACAAAGTTTTCAAAATTATGAAAAATATTGTAAATTGTATGAGATATAAATGTTTAAAAAATGGCACGAATAACAAAAATAGACAAAGAAAATGAGACGGAGGAAGTACTATCTACGTTGGAAGGCATGAAAACGGAATACAAGAAAAAAGGGCATCACTTGCATATCACTTTTCCAAGCATGGAACCCGATCGATACGAACTAAAGAAGCTTGAACCACCCAGAAATACACATAAATGAAAAAGATGCCGATGCTAAAAAAAAAGGAGCGACAAGAATACCATAAAATAACCCAACTGGCCTTTGGTCTCGCAACGTTTCCTCAACTCTTTTAAACGAGAGTTACGTTTGAGGGTCAGTGGACAGAGGCAAGTCACTATGTGGTGGCGACTGAAAAAAAAACCATGTGGGAAAATCAAAATAAATATGCAGCAGAAAAATTACTTACCTTCTGCCATAATGTTTAAATCTTAAGAAACCTGGAAATCGTTTCGATCTTAACCAATATATATACTTCTCCGACACAAACTCTCACTAATAGATTTCGAGAGCAATGGATAGGATTTTCAATCTAATCTATATCAGTTTATTCACATATGTAACTTAATGGTAATCACAAATCTTTATATAGATAGATCGGGACCCTTTCCCAATAGACACAACCTTTCATACTTCCATCAAAGAAGTAATAAGACATTTATTTATTAATAGTTGAAACCTTACAAATGAATGGTCACTAAACCCATTCATGAATAATCATCAACTATTTTGGCGATATTTCATTTAAATCTAATACCCATATTTTAGTTACGAACATAAATACTATAAAATATAAATAGAATGATGTGGCATGTGAGCCACATAAATAAATTCCAACATTCTCCCACTTGGTTCACATGACAAATCAACCAAAAAAAATTTGTTGAGTAAAAGATATTAAACAACAACTGCCCAAATAATGGTCAATAATAGAAATATTGAACACGAATCATGGCGATTATGCTATATAAGCAAGCATTTCCTTCCATGAATTACAATGGGCAAATCTCTCAAAATTTTATGTGGTATCACCTGTAAATAATGCCTAACTAATAGTCACTTAGGGTCCGCTTTATTTATTTCAACGGATAACTGTGTACATACTTTATATCTTATGTGCACATGTACGTCTTTATTCTCTAAGAATACTTATAGTGCGACAAAACTTTAATTGAGCATCAATATGAGAGAAAACTAATATGAAATGAGCTAAAAGTCATGTATTCACTTCATGGCATAAACACTTTGCTGGCAATAATTAGCTCAATACTTTATGCTCAATAGTCACGAATTGTATTTATGAACTCTTTCTCTCCCCTAATGAGGTATTTTACATCGATATTCTTTATTCGGCTTTCATCTTTATCTTAGAGAACAAAATTGTAACCAAAGTAAACTTAATGATGGTCTCAACATAACATCGACAACTTGAGACCCATATTACATGCTAGGCTAGTTTCATAGCTCCCACTAATTTTGCCATTCATAGTAGGATCTAAACTTTTGCCTAGACCATGAGAAGTCCTAGACTCAATAGCAATCAGTTTCACATAATTAGCATGCATTTAAACCCAACTTTTTGTTTTTGGTTCCTCACAAGTACCTCACAACTTCATTTGTAGCTTTCTACACCATTTTACTTGGATATTGATCCAATAAATCCTTAGCCAATATCCATATAGTCTAGAAAAATGCTTTTGCTCCCACTAACTTTAAGGAGCATAATTTTGTCTCTACTTATAAACAAAATGCTGTCTTTTTGCAAATTTCTTTTAGATGCTAGTCCAAACTCTACATATATGGTATGCCAAATACTTTTACTTTGAACATTAAGCTCAAGGGACTAACTAAATGTTGGAATTTATTTATGTGACTCACATGCCACATCAATTCTATTTATATTTTATAGTATTTATGTTTGTAACTAAAATATGGGTATTAGATTTAAATGAAATATTGTCTAAATAGTTGGTGACTATTCATGAAAAGGTTTGGTGACTATTCATGAATAGATATGGTGACTATCCATGAATGGGTTTGGCGACCATTCATTTGTAACGTTGCAACTATTAATAAATAGATGCCTTATTACTTCTTTGATGGAAGAAAGTATGAAAGGTTGTCTATATAAAAGCTTGTGATTACCATCAAGTTACAGATGTGAATAAACTGATATAGATTAGATTGAAAATCCTACCCATTGCTTTCGAAATCTATTAGTGAGAGTTTGTGTCGGTGAAGTATATTGGTTAAGGTCGAAACGATTTCCAGGTTTCTCAAGACTTAAACATTATGACAGAAGATAAGTAATTTTTTTGCTGCGTATTTATTTTGATTCTTCCACATAGTTTTTTTTCATTTGGTATCAGAGCCAACCTTCTTGTCATCCTGTTTAGTTTGAATTAGTCGATTGGTAAATCATGAATATTATGCTGAAACCCATCCACTGGGATTTCACATGCTTTTAGAAGAAAAACTTTTCTGTTTAGAATTGATCTTGGTCTGTAGGGGATTTGTCTAGAAGGTCAACAGGAACATTTGTTCCGTAAATCCTGGGACTTCAACATTGTTTTATGATTTCAGTGTACATAGGTTTTGGCATCTGTCCTTAGAATGAAAATGAGCACTAACTTTATAATCTCTTACCAAAGTGTGTGAAGCACGCCTTGCGATTTTTATCGTGGCGAGATTATTTCTTCGTTGATTACCATTGTTGTCAACGGGTGTGACCATTGGTTAGAATAGAAGCAATTTAAGGTGTGTGATTCTTGGTTGTACATTGCTTTTTCAACAGGTGTGACTCTTCGGCCTTTGTCAATTTTTAAGTGTCACAACTCCTCAGAGGAGCATGTTGTGCATTTCGATCATAGTATCATTCTTGTTTAATGCTTATGGACTTAGTGATCTATGCATGTATAGTTATCATGGAGTTTGTCCACGTACTCCTCGATAGTAATTTTCTTCTACAATAAAGACCAAGAATCTTTTGAGAATTTTTCTATATGCATATATGCATGTGTCTTCATATAAGGCAGTGATGCTTAATACTCTTTATGTTTAAATTTTGTATTCAAGCTTTTGTTCATGAAACCGTTACTCAACTTGTGGTTTTTCGAAAGATGTTTAAATAGTATGGCATGTCAGATTTTTATGAGGCACTTGTTCTTGTGGTTTTACTCTTGTGAGTGCTTTGTTTACTAGAAACTTGTTAAATCGTAAATCTGTCGTATTTGTTCTTCTACCACTATTGCATTTGGTGAATGGTAGAGTCTTACATTATGATCACCACATCATATGCTTGGAATATTGATGTACTTATCTGAAAGACATTTCAAGATATGAATATGGGCACGTAGAATATTCATATGTGATGTTAAGTCTTATTGTATACCATTAAATTTTTGGTTGATGCATTCTAAGGTGACTTGAACGTTGTAATATTTTGAGATTAGCCATCGCAACTTGAAATATTATGATGTTCCATATGAAGTGTAGTCACGTGCAGAATAGTCATTTGACAATATGATTGCGTTAAATGGTATCCACCATTAAGCATGAATTGATAAAATTGATTATTTTTGCCCACATGAAAATAATTAGTTTTGTCAATTTGTTTGGAAAAAATGGTAAATTCAACATCAAAATAGAAAATTTCTATGTCTTCAAATTATGGGTTTTACTTTGAGGTTCGATATTTGCTAGTCTTATTGTTGTAATTTAAGAAGATTCAGTTCGTGTTGCAGCCTTTGCCCACGGGGAGGTTTGGATTTACATATTTCAGTTAAAGATTAGCATACAAAGTTGAAGTTAATTCACATAAATAATAACTCGGTCCTGCGAGGAGGTTCTTATTTTTGTGATTTAAGTTGAGTAAAATAAACATTTGGAAGTGGAGAATAAACTTTTCCTATCCCCACAGGTATGAAGAATTTGTTCTCATTATTTAGATTATTTATCTTATTCATAAAAGTGTTACGTAAATTCATGCGTGATGCACCTCTACCCGCAAGAAGGTTAGAATTTACAAAATATTAAGAATCATTATTTCTTGGTTGTTGTAGCTATTCATGTTGTTTCTTGTATTTTACTACTAGTTGTGAAAGTTTTATTGATTGCCTGAGAAGTTTTCTAGTCTGGGATGCTTGAATTATGATTTTGCGCTATGTAGTTAAAGCACCATACTCACATGATTAAGTTCATGTGCTAAAAGTTTGAAAATTTTGAAAATTAATAGTGAGAGAGTTAGTCCCTTAAGCTTAATATTGTTCAAAGTGAGCATTTGGAATACCATATATGTAAAGTTTGGGCTAGCATCCAAAAGAAATTTGCAAAAAGATAGCCTTTTGTTTATAAGTAGAGACAAAGTAATGCTCCGTAACGCTAGTGGGAGCAAAAGCATTTTTCTGGACTATATGGATATTGGCTAAGGATTTATTGGATCAATATCCAAGTAACCATGGTGTAGAAAGCTATAAATAAAGTTGTGAGGTACTTGTGAGGAACCAAGAACAAAAAGTTGGGTTTAAATGCATGCTAATTATGCGAAACTGATTGCTATTGTGTCTAGGACTTCTCATGGTCTAGGCAAAAGTTTAGATCCTACTATGAATGGCAAAATTAGTGGGAGCTGTGAAACTAGCCTAGCATGTAATATGGGTCTCAAGTTATCAATGTTATGTTGAGACCATTATTAAGTTTACTTTGGCTACAATTTTGTTCTCTAAGATAAAGATGAAAGCCGAATAAAGAACATCGACGTAAAGTATCTCATTAGGGGAGAGAAAGAGTTCATAAATACAATTCGTGACTATTGAGCGTAAAGTATTGAGCTAGTTATTACCAACAAAGTGTTTATGTCATGAAGTGAATATATGACTTTTAGCTCATTTCATATTAGTTTTCTCTCATATTGATGCTCAATTAAAGTTTTGTCACGTTATAAATATTCTTAGAGAATAAAGACGTACATGTACACATAAGGTATAAAGTATGTATACAGTTATCCTTTGGGATAAATAAAGCGGACCCTAAGTGACTATTAGTTAGTCTTGATTTACATGTGATACCACATAAAGTTTTGAGAGATTGTCCATTATAATACATGGAAGAAAATGCTTGCTTATATAGCATAATCGCCATGATTCGTATTCAATCTTTCTACTATTGACCGTTATTTGGGCAGTTGTTGTTTAATATCTTTTATCCAACAGTTTTTTTTGGTTGATTTGTCATGTAAACCAAGTGAGAGAATGTTGGAATTTATTTATGTGGCTTGCATGCCACTTCAATTCTATTTATATTTTATAGTATTTATGTTCGTAACTAAAATATGGGTATTTGATTTAAATGAAATATTGTCTAAATAGTTGGTAACTATTCATGAAAAAGTTTGGTGACTATTCATGAATAGATATGGTGACTGACTATCCATGAATGGGTTTAATGACCATTCATTTGTAAGGTTGCAACTATTAATAAATAGGTGCCTTATTACTTATTTGATGGAAGGAAGTATGAAAGGTTATGTCCATTGGAAAATGATCCCGATCTATCTATATAAAGGCTTGTAATTATCATCAAGTTACAAGTGTGAATAAACTTGATGCGCGTGACGGGATTGTCCTCCCCTTTACGGGTTAATTCATCCCGCGGCTTAGCAGCACCTCTTTTCCATTCCTACAAAAATAGGCTAGACAATATCCCTAGATCGATACCATGAAAATGCAAGTTTAGGAAGGGATGGTACGTATCACCAGCACCAAAGGTCACACCAATCATAATTGTACCACAACATTGGCCATTTCTTTGGTATTACGGTGAGATGGAGCACATGAAAAATGGATCCAAAGTATCCCCAAGAGAGAGAAAACATGTTGAAATTTGTGACAAAGTGCGAATCTTCTCTGCACTTTCCGTTGATTCCTGTGGAGGGCAACCAAAAATGGTTCAAACCAGAGACAGACCAATTTTCCCCACTCTCAATCATTCATATTCATCACATCACTCCCCGCGGCTTTTTGTGAATATTTCTTGGATTGAAATGCCCCACAATGGTTCATCAGGTTGGATTTTGATGGTACCTTTTACAAGGAAGCTTAAATTAGAGAGATTTTCATTTTGGTTTAACGCACTTCGATTTCTCCCAAAAATGCTTAGTTCCAATACTTACTCCATATCAAACAGAGATGCTTCATGATTGTGAAGGGTTTTCTTTCATTTTGGAAGGAGATGCGCAGAAGATAGTTAAAATATGCTCCAAAGAACGATGTCACGCAGTGCCAATCTTGACGTATACGATTGTTTTTCTGAGATGTTTTCAGAATGTTTCATTTAATTTTGTTTCTAGCTCTTGTAACAGGGTGGCTCACTTGATAGCCAAGATTGCCATATCTTCTAGCTCTCCTCTCGTCTGGGTCGGAGACTTTCCGGGTTGGGCGATGAGGGAAGCTAATTTAAGTTCCTTTGTGATAATAAAAGTCCTTATCGATTGACAAAAAAAAATAATTATGTCATACAGTTGTTTTCCATGTGCCAAAGAGAAATATGCTTCCCCGTGCATTTGTTTTCCCTTTGTTTTGATTTGGGCCGTGGTGTTCAATTTGTAAACACATTTCTCAAGCTAATGCTAGATTAGGAAATGAATTGTGTGATAGTCATACGACTTGCTTCCAACATAAATAACAACGGAAAACAGAGCATTCCTTTTGTTATTTATTGTGATTAGGCAGCAAACGAGCGGAATCGAACCGAACTTTAGAAAGTCTATTCATGCACAAGTTACAAAAAAAAACTTAGAATGTGCATGTACAAGTTTTTTTTATCGGCAAAAATTAGTTTTATTAATCTCGATAAGGGTACATTGAGCATTCGATATAAAATTGGGTGAAACTCCAAAAGGGCGAAGCCCAAACACCAAAAGGGCGAAGCCGTAAACACCTAAGGAGCCAAGCCCGAATACCACATGGACCAAGCCCAAAACCAAAACACTATGTGCATGTAAAAGTTCACACATATTTAAGGTTATATGCGAAATTCTTATGAGATATATGTATACTCTGGTTCGTGAGCCTAATCGAGCCAAATACTGTCAAGTTCAAGTTCGGTTCGTTTAGTAGTCGAATCAAACTCGTATTAACGAGATAGACTATGAAATATCCATGAAGTGATCCAATGATCTAGAGGTCATCTAAGTGAGATTTTTTATTAGACAATTAAATTATAGATTCTCGAGTAAAAATTATAAATTCACGATCATAATCGGAATTCCCAAAAAGTGCTTAGGCAAACTGAAAAATTCTATAGTGCGGCTTTCTGTAGGGCACCCTATAAAGGACATTCGAACCGTCCATCTTGGCAATCATGTTTGTTATCTTTGACTGGTCTGTGGTGCAGCTTCCTATAGGGCACCCTGTAGAGGGCATCCGGACAGTCCATCTCGGCAATCACTAATTTAGATATGTTTGTTATCTTCGACTAATAATAGTTAATTATTCGGTCAAAGATAACAAACATGATTGCCGAGATGGACTGTCTTGATGTGCCCTACAAGATCTCCGGATCCGATCCCAAACCCGTTTCTCCTATCGACTAAATGTGATATTTGGTATTTAACACTAGTTAGTCTATGTAACTTGAGTACAAGACATTTCTCCGAATTAAATGGACTACATAATAGGGTATTATTAGGAGATACGAATTGGATGTTGCCATTATGGCAAAAACATAAAATTTAAGGAAAGAAAATTGAATGAAGTAATCATGTCTTTACAATCCGAATGAGTTGTTGACATTTTATAAGAACCCTTAAAATGATATTAACTTTGATCATTAGTATGAAACCCGAATTGGGTCCTACGCAATCTAGTGTATCCATCGTTGGACTCTTAAACAGTTGCACCAGAAATAACTGGGACATTGGCAAAGGCGCAACATCATCCCTTGATAATAATTGGGACAACATCATCATTATAACAGACGCAATAGCTGCTCTGAACTTTATTCAAGAATACCCTTTTGCCGACATCTCATCCCTTGAGTGCTCTAATCCTCGATTGCCGTACCTTTTGGGCAATACACCGAGAGCTAGGATCAAGCATGACCACCTTTTATTTTTCATGAAGACTATGCATGGGTTAAATACCCCAGACTTATTCGCAGGTTTTAATTTATGCTAGTATCTTTCTTACAGAAAAAAAAAGAAAGAAAAAACAAAACAAAACAAAACTTTGGCACCGTCTTAGTATTTTTTTTATATCTCTGGATCGATATCATGATCTTTACATGCACCTCAAGTAATTTCCGATGACCTTATCTTGCCGTCCGGTAGCAGAACGCCCGATTACGTGCCGTACATACTAGTTCCACAATACTCCCAGTTGATAACATCTAAGAGTTTTCGAATTTAAAACTTTAGGAGACAACAAAACCCTAGATCACAAGTCGTCACCGTCCGCGCGCCCAACCAGTATTTCTTTTTTTGGCCGGCAAATCTCAGTGGAGTATTTCTTTTGTTGAGTTGTTACTTGTACCCTGCTGTCCTCTCGTGAACTCTGCACCTTTGATTTGAGAACGTGAAAATGTGGAGGTTGTGTGTCTGTCGACTCTGTCCTTTGCGAGAATCTTTTAGTTTTAGCAGTATGGTATATAACAAAAAGGAACTGCTGTCTGCTTGCAGTGCCAATAATTTGCAGTGCCTTTAATTCAGCTTGATTCCATGGGGGATGTTTTTTTTTTGATCCGCTGATTCCATGGGGGATGTTACTCATGCCATATCTTCACTTTGCAAATTGAGTCCTTAAAAATTGAAAGAAACGATTAATGGAAATTTCATGTGTTTTGTTGGCAAACACCACCCTGTTCAGTTTGAGTTTTGAAGGAGGTATTAAAGTGTAATGAGTGGAGAACGATAGATAGATAGAGAAAATTTCACGGGGACCGTGCGCAGGGATTTTTGAGTACCCCAAACGAAAGAAACTACTGCTGCGTTCATATTTCATGAGCACGTTGGAATACCGTTTTCCTCCTAACCATTTGGCATGTTTTGGTTTCTCATGCCAACTGGGCAACATCTCAAGTCTCACCATGAATGTTTGGGCTGTGTTGCATGGCGTTAAAACACTTGATCCAGAAATTAAAAACTTGCTCGATCAGTCCAGCATGGTTTTTCCAGAAGAATGACATGATACTAAACTAAAGTCAGGCAAACAATAAATTCAAGCCGGGCCAATTCTTTTTGATCTCATGGATCAATCCTTTTTGTACCAAGGAAGATACCAGTTAGATTAAATGCAGAAAGAGATGCTTGATCGATGTTTCTCTTTTCTCATTTAAACTTGTTTACTTTCTCTATCGATAAACTTTCTTTTCTTGAAAGGGGGTTGCAACTCTAGTTATCCCCTCCCAACGTTTCACTTAGCAAGAAAAAAAAAGATTTACACATTCTTTGTCACAAATCATAATCTCTCTCTCTCTCTCTCTCTCTCTCTCTCATCGCCCATCTAGGATCTTAGATTTAAAGGTTCCAACTTCCAAATTGTATCCCAGGATTTTTTTTGGTCAATAGACATGAATACATGATATATAGAAATGAAGAACAAGCTACACACATCGTAAACATAAATGGTGTAATCCATTTATTTTTGGGAAATTTATAGAAATTGTCCTCTTAATTTCATCCGAGTTTTATTTTCGTCCTCTAAGTATTAATTATTACTTTTTTGACCTTCAAGTTTGATTTTTGTACCAAATTGGTCCAATTGATAACTTATGTCAGCCAAACTAAATTAAAAAATCAGATTGATGGAAATTTGGACGTTGCAGTTCATACCAAGTTGGTCCAATTGATGAAGTCTGTCCTTAATCAAATTTTTTGCGTCTAGTTTGGCTGACGTAAGTTATCAATTAGACCAATTTGGTACGAAAATCAAACTCGAAGGTCAAAAGAGTTGTAATTCATACTTAGAGGACGAAAATGAGACTCGGATAAAACTAGAAAGATCATTTATATAAATTTTCCTTTATTTTTTTTCCAAATGGAAAAGGATATACAAGATTACAATATCTAAGAAGTAACTCGATAGATCGATCAGAGATACATAAGATAATGTTTTTTTTATTACTGCAAAAATTAATAATCCATACTGCCTTTCATATTTACAATTTATTTAATTTGCATCTGCCCCTGAGTTTTCTTTTTCTTTTTCCTGCAGGATTGAAGACTTGTGATCAACATTCGAAGTATTTGATGCAAACCTTTGAAAGGGAAACGAAACCCACTTCAATTTTCAAAATAAAAGTAGGTAGTGAATTGTGATGATGAATCGGGGGAAAAAAAATAAAGAATTGTGATGATGAAATGAAACATTGGGAAATTCCTGGAAATTCCTTTGGGCCCCCCAAAAATGCCAAAAATGAGAAGCTCAAAATTCTAGGACTCCTATATGTAAATGTATGTGTGTATGGCCAAAAAAAATTTTGCACTTTGGTGTTCAATTAAAATTTAAAATCCACAAAATAAGCCTAAGGGTAGAATTACTAATTAGAAATACTAATAATCAACTCTCATAAACCCCCATGGAAAGAAAAAAAAAACTCCCATACCACTACGCCATTACAGTCTGATAGAAACGCTAGAGGCGATAGAAAAAGAAGAAGGAAACGCTTGACGTCAGTTTCGCGACTCAAAAGGAAAGGGAACCGACGACCGTGGACGGAAAATACTTGCATACGATGTCATACCTTGATCGAGCCCCCTCTTTTACCATATCTAACTCTCCACCTCTATCTTTTGTAATGTGTTTTTTTTTTTTTTTATGAAACTTTGTGTATACCAATTATTGTGTAGAAAATATAGAAAGGCCTCATTCAAGAGGTTTGCTTCCGGCCTCCAAAACTTATGAGCCGGCCCTTGGTCTCTATAACTAACACTTCACTATACGTACGGTTTTCTATAATTTTTTTCTCTCAAATTATTGCTCTCATTTCTCTCTCTCTCTCTCTCTCTCTCTCTCTCTCTCTCTCTCTCTCTCTCTCTCTCTCTCTCTCAAGTCATTACCCCCAAAATCTCCATCAAAACCCAAATCAAACAAAGTGCCTTGACCTCGCATGTTTGAATCTAACGGATGTCAAACGTTCCAAACATTGGATCCACCGAAGATCAGTATAGCGCGTGTAAACTGGCTTGGACATTTGGTTATCAACAAAATAAAGACATGATACGGAAGTGGTTTTTACCGTGTGAAAATTGTTTCTAATTCTTTTGTAAGCACAGAAAAATCTATAACTGGCAATCTGCTTTGGCAATGTGGTCATAAGAAAACAATAAATGTTTTGGTTGTGTTTGTGTTTGTTTGGCATTTTAATTTAGTTTTTGTTTTGTTTTTTAATTATTATTCTATTTCTTTCTCCAATTATTATCTTATTTCTCCAACTATTACTTTGTCATCTCTCCCTATCTCTCTAAACTCATTACCTCTCTTTCCAATCATTACTTTATTTCTCTCTTCACCCACTATCAAAACTAAACTAAAATGTCAAACAAGCAAATTGTTTTCAATGAGATTACATGTTCGAATTTCACGAAGATCAAACCTTCTAAATTTTGAATCCACTAACGAGTTTGTCCGATGATTAATTTCAGAAGCTCAAAATTAATCGAGGTACTCATAAACTATTCCGGACAGATGGTTACAAAGAGATAAAGACATGATCGGCAACCGCACGATACGTACATAAGCTCACGGGAAGGGGATCCTTGATTCCTTATTCATGCCATGCTTTTTATTTTTTTTGATCCTTATTCATGCCATGCTTTGAAAACGTTAACGCTTGACCTTTCTGAAACCAGGGCCTCTCCCACTCTCTTTATAAGAGCGTGCTTTACACGACCCAGATCATAACCAAGTGAGCTTATAAAGATGAACAAGTGGGGCTTCTCTTTTTCCGTCCAACCGAAAAATTATTCAATACACATGGGATCCACCACGTGGTGCTCCAATATCTCATTCCACCACACATTTTGGTGTGAGATCCAAAATAAGCATGTAGGTCTCATTCAATGTGTGATTAAAAAGATCTGAGACATCACGTGATGACACCCTTGGATCATGGAATAATCTCTCCGTCCAACCGGTTGATTACACCTTTCCAGTTACCACTCCACACCCACCATTACACTTCCTATAAGTTAGGCCCTTTTGTAACCGTAGTATTTTTTTCCCTACGAAATGTAAAACTAGGAGAGATTTGCGTTTGACCATTTGCACACACACAAAACCCAATCTTTGCATCACCGGCCGCCACCGTGACACCACCACCCCAACCTCCTCCTCCTCCGCCACCACGAACATGCCAATAGAAAGAAAATAGTACTACCCAATTTCCCAATCCCCGGAGAAAGAATGGCCAAAACACTAATACAATTTCCCCACCAAAGCATGACATGATTCTAGCTGCTCAAGGGTGGCATTTTGATCACACACAAAAAAAACCCCACAATTTCCCTTATCTCTCCATTCTCCAAATTTTTCCAAACCTAATTGCAATCTATAGGTTTTGGGTGTTATTTGTGATTGATTTGTGAGGGAGTCCGCTGTAGCCATGGCGGACTTGGTGAAACAAATCCTAGCCAAACCCATACAATTAGCCGACCAAGTCACCAAAGCATCAGACGACGTGAATTACAACAGAACGGAATGCCTCGAGATCAAATCCAAGACAGAGAAACTCGCCGGCCTCCTCCGTCAGGCGGCACGTGCAAGCAACGACCTCTACGAGCGCCCCACGCGCCGCATCATCGAGGACACCGAACAAGTCCTCGACAAGGCATTAAGCCTCGTGTTCAAGTGCCGCGCCAACGGCCTCCGGCGTGTGTTCACCATCATCCCCCAGGCCGCGTTCCGCAAAACCTCCCAGCAGCTGGAAAACTCCATCGGCGACGTGTCGTGGCTCCTCCGCGTGTCCACCCCAGCCGACGATCGCGACGACGAGTACCTGGGCCTCCCTCCTATAGCCGCCAACGAGCCCATCTTATGCCTCATTTGGGAACAAATCGCGATCCTCTGCTCCGGCTCGATAGAGGAACGGACCGACGCAGCCGCGTCTCTCGTCTCATTGGCTAGAGACAATGATAGATACGGGAGATTGATCATTGAGGAAGGCGGGGTGGCACCATTGCTGAAGCTCGCGAAAGAAGGGAGAATGGAAGGCCAAGAAAACGCGGCCCGAGCGATCGGGCTGCTGGGGCGTGATCCAGAGAGCGTTGAGCAGATCGTGAACGCGGGGGTTTGTGGGGTGTTTGCCAAGATCCTGAAAGAAGGTCACATGACGGTTCAGGTGGTGGTGGCCTGGGCGATATCGGAGTTGGCTGCGAATCACCCGAAATGTCAAGACCATTTCGTGCAAAACAACACGATTCGGCTGCTGGTTCGACATCTAGCTTTCGAGACGATTCAAGAGCATAGTAAGTACGCGATTCCTAGTAAACAAGCCATGTCGATCCACACTGTCGTGATGGCCAATTCGAACAGTACCAATAGTGGTAGCGGGAATAAGCACGAAGACGATGAGAATAAGCATTTCGGTAGCCAAATTTCGCGACCGTTGAGTAACGAGACCGCTACTGGTCATGCACAAATGCACAACGTGGTTGCTAACTCGTTGGCCCTTAGAACACAGTCGAATCAAAACCATGCGAAAAATAACCACCAGCAGCAGCACCACCAACATGTTACGTTGGCCGGGGGTAGCATAAAGGGAAGGGAAATGGAAAATCCGGAGACGAAGGCCCAAATGAAGGCAATGGCAGCCAGAGCCCTTTGGCACCTTTGTTCCGGGAATGTTTCAATATGCAAAAACATCACGGAATCGCGAGCGCTTTTGTGCTTTGCGGTTTTGTTAGAAAAGGGTGCTGAAGAGGTTCAGTTCAATTCTGCCATGGCATTGGTGGAAATCGCGGCTGTAGCTGAGGAAAACGCGGAGTTGAGGAGATCGGCTTTCAAGCCCAATTCACCCGCTTGCAGAGCTGTGGTGGACCAGTTGCTTAGAACCATTGAGAAAGGAGATTCAGAGCTCCTTATCCCTTGTGTTAGAGCTATTGGGCATTTGGCTAGGACTTTTCGGGCTACAGAGACAAGAATGATACCACCTTTGGTTAAACTGCTTGATGAAAATGAAAGAGAGGCCGAGGTCATAACCGAGGCAGTGATTGCACTGACCAAATTTGCAGAATCTGAGAACTATCTTCATATGAATCACTGCAAGGCAATCATAGATGATGGGGGTGCTAAGCATTTGATACAACAAGTGTATTTTGGTGAACAAATGGTTCAGCCACTGGCATTGATTCTCTTGTGCTACATGGCACTACATGTACCAGATAATGAGGCTCTAGCCCAAGCAGAAGTGCTTGTAGTGATCGAATGGGCATCGAAGCAGGGGCATTTGACTCAAGATCCTTTAATCGATTCGCTGTTGACCGATGCCAAACAAAAACTGGAACTCTACCAATCAAGAGGGTCAAGAGGATTCCATTAGTTCAATAAATTTGTATATTATTTGCTCTGATGGAAACTTTGAATAACATTTTGGTTTCCTTTTTCATCTTATCATGGAGATGGGAGTGTATATACTTTTAGATCTGTTGTAACCTTTCGATCTTTAAATCTTGCTGTAATTGTTGAGAATATTCTCCACTTAGTAGTAGTTATTACTTTTTGAGTTCTTTAACCAAAATCTTTCAAGTGTTGACCTTTTTTCACTCCCTCTGCTAGTATTGGCTGGTCTTGTTTTGTTTCCCCACCAAGCTACATTCTACTTCTCCAGGGCAGTAGGGTACATCGAGCTTGTCTAGATGATTATCGTGTCGAACGCCTGGTTAAGACTATGTTTGGATTATGAAGGGAAACCAAGAAGGTAAGAGGACAAGGTGGTGAAGAGGCTCAAAAAAATCCCACTTTCAAAAACAGAAGAATAGGCTAAAAATTTCGTTATATTGTTTTGTTCATTTTCCCCGACCATGGTAGATGCCTCCACAACGCGATAATCCAACTTGTAGCCAAGAGATCTTACAATCGAGAATCTAATCATGTAGCCAATAGATTCTTGATAGGATGGATACACACGGATCTCGATTTCTCCATGGTCATGTGTGATAAACGAGACGAACTAGCCGAGCTGGTGATTGTTCAAGCCTGTCTTGAAAATTGTATGAGCTTCAGAATATATCCAAACTTAGTCTGTTTATAAGACGAGCTGATTCAAACAAGCTATAATCGAGCCAAAACATGAGCAAATACCAAGTAGCTGGTGATTGTACAAACTAATCTTGAACGATCTTTTGACAAACCAAGCACAAGCTCGGCCTCGGCCTCAAGTAACTTATTTACTTTAGCAGCCATATCCATGGTGTACTTTCGACGCTAATGAATCTAATGATAGCCTGTACAAACGGAGTACACAAGTTGAGCACAATGAGCCTATTCCACCAATGAACATAATGGGCCTATTCCATATTACATTGTCGAAAAACCCATTCTATGCGTAAGTCAGCAAATTATTCACAGATACGACGAAACTAACAAGATGAAGAAGTGCCCTTTTCCACTTACCAGAAAAAAGAATCATACTACTAATATTCAGCCTTGGTGGGCTTATCCATTGGGCCCTCTTGTTTCCACATTCCCTACCTACCGATATCAAGCTTCCTGCGTTTGGTAGCTGGGCCCAATATGGGCAATGGTGGCCCCACAGAAGTGCTTCAGTCCATCCCTCTAGCCCAATAGAGCTAAGTTGATTTTTGCCCACTTCCACAGCCTAAATGAGGTGATCATTCCCATGCTGCAGCATTCGGCAATGGAAATAACCACATTTAAGTTTAAAAAAATTAAAATAAAAAAGGTTGAATTTTTTTTTTTGCTTAAAAATGGTTATTTTTCAAAATATTTAGAGAAAAGTAAAAATGAAATTTATGTTTTCTATAGCTAATATCTAACCAAGTATCTCATCCTAAATATCACAGTCCGCCCAGCTCTAACTGGCATCTAAACCTATCTGGATCTATTGAATCACCACCCGACAATCATAAATAACCTATAAGAAAGGGTATGTTTCATTCGATAAAAAATCCATTTAATAGATCCAATCCAAGCGACCTTATTGCTTGCTCCGACCCAGGGAGCGCATCCATAGCTCAATCAATCTCATTTGGTGGTAACTTGGGGTCCATCTCCTTTCTTTCTTCCTTTTCTCCTTCCTTCCTCTTACTGTGGGACTGGCTTATCATAAAGGCCATTGAAAGCTCTCTGATATGGCTAGTCTCTCTTTATTTAAATTTACCCCACGAATGAGCTTTCCTTTGTTTCACGGGATGGATTTCATTAACACGGATATTCCGTTTTCGTTTATCGAGACGAATCAATAATTCACAAAAGTTCGACGCAAAACTAGCAAACGTAAGAAAATATTGAATAAAGACAAAACATGTATTTTAAAAATAAAAAAAAAGTGTTAGTGGAACGGGACCTTAGTCCATGTTACCATGAAAGTGAATATTCTGACACTATAAACATATTTTGGAGTATTTGTTTTGTGCTCTTGTCACTAGGAGTGATTTGGTCACCCCCCTTTTCTCTAACGATACTCTTCTTTGTGTCTTTATTAGATAATTTGTTTTATGAGGGAAGAGAAGTGTCGTAAGAGAAAATGGAAGTAGCAAAATCAATTTATTATCAGGTGGTGTTTTCAATAGTGAAAATTTTGTAAATTTTTATTTATAGTTGAGAAATTGTTAGGTGTTTTCAGTAATGAATAAATTAATGGGTTTGTAAATGGAACTACTGTAGAAAAAAAATTTGTTTAATAACTTTTTTATTAATAAAAATGAGATGATAAAATACTAAAAAACTTTTTTAATAAAAACGATACGATAAAATGCATTAAAATCTTAGTATTGTCTATAAGTAGAAATGGGGCTCACTGTGCTAGGATTCACCCTTTTTCCCACCTGATCCTTGTGGGCAAGTTTTGTTTGGATCATCTCCAAGAAAGGACTAGACATTGACAAGTGAAATACTATACTATCAGAAATATTTGACCGTCCACTGACCCTTTGACCACTTTGTCTAGCCTTTTGGCATAAAATTAGGCTCCGTTTGATAACAGTGATAAATGGTTGGAATTCGTAAAGAGCCATATTATGATTGAAATTGGTAATGAGAAGGGATTGGTAAGAAGATGAAATTGGTGATGAGTATGTTTGATTGAGATGAGATTAGATGATAGAATTATTAATATCATATTTGTTTCACATGGGATAGGATTAGATTGAGACCCCGTTTAATAACAGTAATAGATGGATGAGATTCGTAAGGAAATGAGATTAAGATTGGGATTGGTAATGAGAAGGGATGGTAATAAGAAGGGATTGATAATGACTATGTTTGTTTAGGATGAGATTAGATGATGAGATTGAATTGATAGAAGGGATTGGTAATGAGAAGGGTTGGGTTCAGACTATGAATACCAAGTCCCACGGAGTATTGCTAATACCCCATAAAGTTCGGCTTCCTCATCTTAACAGACTACGAATCCGAACCAATTTTGAAAACCAAACACAGTATTATTAATACCTTCGGCTTGGTAATCCAATCTCATCTCCTAAGAGCTTTATCAAACGGGGCCTGATAGTATACATTTTCGATTTTGCCCTTATGCAAAACTGATTTAATTTTTGGATGAATATTTTCTGGATCAAACCAATTTTTTAGAAAATACTCAGAAAATGAAAAAAAAATACTTTTGAAAAAAATTTAATATCTAGATGAAAATTTTGATTACTTTAATTTGAAAGTGGTTGATTTGATTATTCATGTGCACAAAATATTAAAATATAGCAAACATAAGCTTTTTATTCATGTTCCATAACAAACATAACAGAGAAAATTAAGTACACACTCAAATAAATATATTTATTTATTTAAAATACATTAGGAATGCCACAAAAGTTCATAACTAACATTTTATTCTCTCAAACTTCTGTCTCCTTGACTTAGCCACACCCGAAGCAAATGCCCCAACTGTCGAATTGGGGATATCGCATGGAGGAGAGAAAGGCCTCTGTATATCTCACCACAAGCACATCTAGTATGTTAAATAATTTTTCTAGGTACAATGAGTGGAAATTACCAATAAAAGATTAACCTTTCCAACACATCAAATCCAGACCCAGGAAAAAAAACCCAGGTGAATTCAAGAAAACATTCACAACATGAAACGGCTAAAAGCATTCCAATAAATAGCAAAAGCATATCCCTTATCTTTCCATGTCCATACGTAGAATACTAAGTCTGGATTCAGCATAAGTTCCAAGTTTCATCTCAGAATACAGCATAAGTTCCATCACACTTTCATCATAGCGACAACTAAAAGTCAAAAAATTTGGCAAAGACTATGCCAATCATGCACAAGAGCCATAACCCAGGCGGGGGGAGGGGGGATAATAAGCCAAAAACATACCCCAACTACAACATATACAACATATACAAAATATATAAGTTAACTCGGGGGGGAATATTTAGCCAAAAACATACCCCAACTACAAACATATACAAAATATATAAGTTTTTCATAGGTCCACTTGTCACCTTTCTCAAACGAGCCCGCTCAAGAGCAAGTTCACCCACTCCACGTTATCCTCCGCCTTTTTGAAGCTGAAGAACAAGTCCACACGTTGGGGTTTGTCCATAATCATGAATGCAGCCTTCAACCTATCGCTGACATTAAGTGGCAATTCTGTGAGTGCATCATTCACTAGCCCCCTTGTTTTGGACAAGTCATGAGCATAGCCTACCCTATGTGCAATTTCAGCCATCGTATTGTCCGCATCCTGAAAAAAAGTTCCAAAAGCTTCAGCCATGTTAGAGAGGCCCTTTGATATTTCGTCATCTGCTCTTGCTCTTTTCTTTCCCACCACGTTAGAGGAGCTAGGTGCACCTGATTGAGGAGTATTATGGGGGGACAGAAAACTCTGTACCATGACCCAGAGGAAATTCTGTGTCACCACCCAAGGAGAAGTCCATAACATGGGAATAGTACCCTTGCTCGGTAGTAGATGCCTCCCCAACCATAGCAGCAACGGTCTCCGCTGGTGCCTCAGCAAGATTTCCATTGGCTCTATCCTTGCCAAAGAGAGTGAGCCAGTTATCATAGTATGGGAAGGGCTTGTTTCTCATTCCCTTGGCATCAGAGACCCTCTACACAATATTTTTCATTTAGTGTATGTAAATGAGTTCAAAAAGTATATAAAATAAAGTTAAAGTTTAGGTATATATCCTGACATAATTCTCCCATACATCATCACTGTCTACAAGTACCATTTTCTCACTATCGTCCCACCTAAAGCCACTGGATTGGATCCTGTCTTGCAGTAGATTATATTGTTTCCTCCACGTCTTGATTTTCGAATCAATGTGAGGACTTGCCCTCAGGTCAGTGCCAGGAAAACGGAGTATGATTTTTTTCTCACACTCTCTGAAGAAGCCTCCCTTAAACATTCCACAATCAAGCTTCCACATAGCATTCTCAATGACCAAATCTTTCATAGTATTCAGGAGGAATTCTTCTTCAGCTTATTCCAAAACCTCCTGGCTATTTTTCCATCACTCGTCTTAGGCATTCCTATGTGGTTTCGAATACACAAGTATAAAATGATTCATTACCATATAAAAATTTTCACCTCTCACACATAAATAGAATACAAATGTCTAAAAGGAAAACAAAAATTAAAATAATACAAAGCACATGATTCATTACAATAAAAAAAATTCCAACTCACACATAGAATACAAATGGCAAAGCCTTACGAATGTCAAATACAAGCCACGTGATACGATACAGTAATTAAAAATCAACTATTGAACTAAGGCTAAGTAAAATTCCCATGAGCCTTGTTGGCCTGCCACTCATTAAACATCTGAGTGGCCAATGTGGTCCTCCATTCACTCCATTGGTTGGTGGCTTCCACAACATCAATGAACTCATCTTCTTCGGTTTCATGTGCCTCTTGTTGGTTATCATTTACTTGTGCAAATGGATCATTGGGCATTTCGTGTGTTATGAAGTTGTGGAGAAGGCAACATGCAATGATTATATGACATTGAGTCCGGATAGGAAAGTAAGAATGAGACCTCAAAATTGCCCATCTCGCTTTAAGAATGCCAAATGTTCTCTCAACCACATTACGAGCAGAAGCGTGTTTCATGTTGAAAAACTCTTGGGGAGAAGTAGGGGTGCGCCCGTGTCTCCATGTGGACAAGTGATATCGTTGACCTCTATACGGTGCAAGGAAACCCTCCCCATTTGTGTACCCCGCATCTACTAGATAGTAGTGACCTGTGAACACATGTTATACTTAGATCAATATGGAACTAATTTTGGAATGTCACTTTTTATAATGTTGACAATGAAAAAATCATACCAGTAGGCACTCTCAAGCCATGTTGTCTAGTGACGGCATCTCTAAGTATCCTAGAATCTGATGCAGAACCTTCCCACCCCAGCAATACATAAATAAATTGGGTGTCTAGGGCACAAACACCCAAAACATTGGTGGCTATTTCCCCCTTTCTTGTTCTATACCTGGGTTTATCCGTAGCTGCAACGCGGATGTTAATATATGTCCCATCTAGTGCTCCAAGACAATTCTATCAAAATGGGGAAAAAATATATAAACCAACTATTGAACTAAGGCTAATTTGTAACTAACACGATTTTCAGACAATTACCTGAAACCACTTCCACCTTTCATCCGTACAATTAGCTGGAATAAGCTCTGGTGCCTTAAGAAGAACGCCGTGGAGGCGTATTAGAACCAGAAGTACCTCATTGAAGTACTTATTAACAGTATGACCACTTCTTGTGAAGTCATACTTGATAACCCGATTCTTTTTGTGATGGGCTAGGTTGACATAAACATTACTAACTTCTCCTCCAATACAACATACCTTGAATTAGATAACCCTACACTTTTTGTCATTGTGCATAACGTTATGAATGCCGCTTTTGTCAATCGAAGTTGGTCAAAACAATCTGATTCATTACCTTTAAACAATTTATTCAAATTGTCTAATTGAATTCGGAATGGATGCAGAGACCTAGCGATAGTAAACCTAGGTCGGGGGTTTTCCAATGCAACATGCATGAAGACCACAAATAGAGCACACACAAAGTTTATTGAAGCGACAAGATATTGTAGTGCTGTAGTGGGCCGAAATATCCGAGGGGTAGACGAGTCCTGATGGGTCGCGCTTGTCTGAGCTCACCACGTAGTTGTCTCAGTTCACTGTGTATTTACACGTGAGTTGGCATGATGAAAGTGATCATTTCCCGAAGGATAATGAGGTCCTTGTAATCTTTGCCGAACGTGGAATTTTTCGAGGGTATGAAGATTTGGTCTCCTTCGGTAATTTGTTCAAACGTTCGGTTGGACCACTTTGTTCGGATAAAGCTCTTATGGTTCGGTGGACAATGAGTTCATTCGAATTGGTTTCATTCACTCGGGAATAAGTTTGTCCGGATATCGCTTTAGTAGAACCTTTTAGAAGCTTCCACTGATATTTGGGTTGTCATCTCTGACAGCTGAGATGACATCTCTATATGATGTGACTTCTCTGACACTGACAAATGCGGCTTTGCAACCTACAGAGAAGTGATGTCTAATAAATACGCTGACATGTGACGTCATCTGAACGTAGCACACCACGTGGGTTGCAAAGCCAGCATGTGCAGCACTCAATATCTTTAACTATAAATACAAGGCCACCCCCTCATATGAAAGGGTCTAAGAAAAAGAGAGGAGGAACACACTTCTCTCTCTCTCTCTCTCTCTCTCTCTCTCTCTCTCTCCATACTTTCTTACTAAACTTCTCCTTTCTCCACTTACTGATTAGTTCGTCGGAGCTTCTTCCCGGAGAAACGGCCCCCTCCGGTTCTGCAGGTACGCAAGATTTCTTCAACGTCCCCACGGATTATAGAAGAAGGCTCAAGAAGGAAAGACACGGTGACATCAGGCCCCACCCCCACCCCCACCCCCACAACAAGTGCCACGAATGCATGCATTAGTTCCATCTGCTCAACTTCCTCCTCGTCATTGTCCATCTATACAACGATGAATATAGTGAAAAGGAATAGACTATAGGTATACTTTCATACACATATAACAGAACATGTGAGTAGGTCAATCAAATCCAGTACTGTGAAAACAAAGTGAGAATAACTATGGGTATTCAAAAGTCAGTTGATTAGCAATTTGTGAAATATAAGATAAAAAATGGAATGAGCAATTAAAAATTTTGTGAACTTTAGAGAAGTATGATTTTAAATCACAAACATTCACAGCATTATGAAGTTTGGCTTGATTCTCTTTCTCGTTTCTTTTTCTTAATGTATCCTATCAAGGTTTTTAAGATAAATTTTTTTGCCGATCTAAAAAAAAACATTCACAGCATGCATTCTCCAAAGGTATATAGTACAAGTCCAAATTTTAACAATTTAAAAAGCAAAAATCATCGTTCAGACATTCTTCAGAAAAATAACAAAGGTAAGAGTTTCAGCTATTTTTTTTTTGTGTTTAATGGAACTCAAAACAAGAACTAAAATCTGTGATCTTTTTCTCTGATCTTTTTCTCTAGAAAAATAACAAGGTTTTCTTACTTGTTGGAGCTAGGTATTTCAAATTTCCAGCCAAGATGGTGTCGTCTGTCGTATGTTACCAGCAGCTGCTGTCTTCGTCTGGTCGTGAGAGAAAAGGATGGGGGCTAGGGTTTGTGCTTATAAGCTGCAGGAGTGTGGACTGGACTAAGCAAGGCTATCTTTGTCTTTTCACATTGGAGGAGTGTGGACTGGACTACCAATACCAAGTCCAAGAGAGGATTCCCAATACCCCCAAATGACTGGACTGTTAGTCCCTTGGGCTTCCCAATCCTAACCTCAAATGTGTAACCAAACAAAGAATTGTGAGTCCTATGGGATACATAATCCCAACCCAACCCATAAGCCAGTTATCAAATGGGCCCTTAGAGTATTGCGATTTTGTGTGTATGTATATATACATTCTCAA
This sequence comes from Rhododendron ovatum, assembly GCA_019656835.1. NCBI lineage: Eukaryota > Viridiplantae > Streptophyta > Magnoliopsida > Ericales > Ericaceae > Rhododendron > Rhododendron ovatum. Next base: position 2,704,207 of record CM033802.1, on the reverse strand, counting down.
AGGGTTTGTACATCAATATGCTTGAATATAAAATTATAAATGCTAATGTTTGTTTGTCAAATTTATAGCTTCCCCTAACCCTACTGTCATTGTTCTTAAGTACTGGAAAAGCTAATTATTACACCGCAAATGGAGAAATGCATATTAATTTCTAGTCACCTTCTTTTATATATATATATATATATATATATATATATATATGTGTGTGTGTGTGTGTGTGTGCCCGCGCGCTTCTCGAACACTAACAGGGGACAATAATTTTTAAGCTCGAATCCCTGTTCCTCGTTTGAAGATCTCTCATTCCTTGTTTGGAGTAAGAATGGAGGGTGAAAAAAATTTCCCGGTGATGATTTGGGTGGGGATGAAAATGGGTATAGGTGTCAAATGGGTCGTACCATGTTGGTCTCTTTAGTTTCGTGTCATGCTAACTCGTTTACTTAGTCACGTCATGCAATTTTTTAATCGTATCATGCCGTACCCGTGCCGACCCATCTCCAACCGAGTTTTGACTTAGTATTCGTTGTGCCATGTCTCATGCCCTTTCGTGCCCGTCTGGAATCCTGTTGTGCTGTGTCGTGTCTAGCCCACTTCGATACCGTGATTGTGCCCGACCTATCTAAAACTGTGCTCGTGCCCGGTGCCACGTTTAAACGTGTCTATACCAACTCAACCTGTTTGACACCTCTAGAAGTGGGAAATAAATTTGGGGATTTGGGACGAAGATAGTAACATCAACCCCGCCCCATCCCATTACCATCCTTTGGCCACCGCCACCGCCACCACCACCACCACTTCGCCGCCGCCGCCGCCGCGCCACTGCTAACACCACCGCCACCACCACACCACCGCCGCCATCACCGCCACTGCCACCACGCCGCCACCACAATTAACAATGTTAATTTTTGTCTAAATTAATAGTCGACTCATATAACCTCCTACACCACCACCACAATAATTAACAATGTTAATTTTTGTCTAAATTAACAGTCAACCCATACAATCTCCTACACCACCGCCACCACAACGCCGCCACTCCAACCACAACCACCACCACCACCACGACTCCACCATCACCACCACGCTGCCACCACAATCACCACTACCACGCCGCATCACCACAATTAACAATGTTAATTTCTATCTAAAATTATCTAAATTAACAGTGTTAATTTCTCTCTAAATTAACGATGTTAATTTTCATATAAATTTACACCACAATTAACAGTGTTAATGAAAATTAACATTGTTAATTGTGGTGTGAATTTAAATGAAAATTAACATTGTTAATTATAAATTTAGACAGAATTTAACACTGTTAATTATGGAGGCGGTGGTGGAGTGGTGGTGTAAGAAGTTATATGGGCCAACTGTTAATTAACCCTATTAATTATGATGTGAATTTATATAAAAATTAACACTATTAATTTATATAGAAATTAATTATTATTATTAATTGTGGTGGTGGTGGTGGTGGCAGCGACGGCGTGGTGGTGATTTTTTGTGGCGGCGGCGTGGTGGTGATGGTAGAGTGATGGTGGTGGCCGCGGCGTTGTGGTGGAGGTGATCATTGTGGTGGCGGTGGCAGAGACGGCGGTGGCGGCATGGTGGTGGTGGCAGCGACGGCGGCGGTGAGGGTGGCGTGATGGTGGTGGTGGTGGTGATGGCAGCGGCCGTGGTGGTGGTGGCGGCGGCGTTTGTGGAGAGTGGGCTGCATTCATTTGCAACCCTAAATGATAGGCTGTGTTCATTTTTTGCTATTTAAAGTGAGATAAAGAAGTAAAATTACACGCACAGGATTTAGTGAGCATTGCACTTTTACCCCATAGGACTTGGTGGGCTACGGAATCCAATATTAGGACCGGATCAGAATTTTTGGTTAGTTCAGAGAACCAAAGGTCCAAAATACACCCTGGAATTTTGATCAGAAAAAAGAGAGCCCATGGAATTAAGTTAGTGCGTGTTTACTAAAAATTCTACGATGAAATACTTTTAAGATTTTAGCTTTCAAAAAGCAATTGTGAGTATTTGTCGAAAATTATCAATTTTGCAAAATTTGAAAGCCGATGATTTTAAACAAAACCTAAAAACCTATAATTATTTTAAAGAGAGTTTAAAACTACTACAATCTAATTTTGTTTTCCCTACAACTGTAGCAAACAACTCTTCAAACTGACCATTCTTTCTGCCACACCACCAGCACAATCACATATGACTGATGAATCTCCCAAATCAATGGTGGAACACAGCTGACCAGACTCTTCTTAGCCATCACTTTTGTTGCTAAAAAGGCCGACGGACAGAGACTTTACCCCATTCTCTCTAAATTTTTTGGTAATCTTTTTGATTTTTTTTCTGAATTTTTTTTTTAGATTTACATTATATTTTTTAAATTAATAATCACTCCTCTTGACAAAGGAGTTTCAAAGTAAAAAAAAATTACGACCAAAAAAAAAATGTTAAAGATCAAATGTGAACCCAATTTGGGAAATCAAGTCCCACATTGAGAGTTGCAGAAAACATGAAATGATACATAAGGACTTTCGATCAGTTACTGTATAATTTAATATTAATCTTTTGAACCACTTGGTTAGACGAATAGTTAGCAGATCAGCTGAGATGGTTTGTTACAATTGCTATCAGAACACAGTCCTGGTCTACATAGTGGGGGTCACCTCTAGAAAATCTAATACGAGCACACTAATTGTGTTGTATAGAGCTAAGTGTCACACTATAACTACCAGGGAAAGATTCGTTGCTGGACCAATGCAACGAGGACGTTGCATTATAAGGTGGAGAGATTGTAAGAACCAAATTTAGGAAATCAAGCCCCATATCGAGAGTTGCAGAAAACATGAAATGGTATATAAGGACTTTCGACTAGATACTGTATAACTTGAGATTTACTTTTTGAGCCCACGTGGTTAGACGAATAGTTAGCAGGTCATGTTGGACTGATCGTAACATTAAAAAATCAAACAATTGGTATTTTTTTGTCTTTTCTCAAAGATTAAAAAGATCAAACAGTTGGTATTTTTGTCTTAAACTTTTTTTATTTATCTTATCTAGACGAATGATTGATCTCAAAAATTACGGTAAAAAAGTAAAAATCCAGGAATAAAATTATCAAGAAAAAATAATAAGGGAGAATTGGGCGTGATAGAAACGCAAGATAACCGGGCCATATTTGGGAAATAATTCCGTGCCCCTGGCCATGTAGACCCCATCATCAAACATACATGTACCCACAGAATACACCGTTGTGATCGAAGAAAGAGATGTTAGGGCAGGAGCACTGAATAACTCCTCCACCATTCGGATATATATCCCCATTCCCCACAACGGCCCAAAAGCCAAAGGGGTGTGACTGAGAAAGTGAGAGAGAGAGTGAGAGGAGAGAGAGTAGGGTTTGCTCTCTTCTTTTCTTCATCTAGGTCTGCGTGTTGTTCTTTCTTTAGGGTTTTTTCGATCCGAAAAAATGGCAGAGGGTAAGATGAAGGGAACGGTGAAGTGGTTCAACGAGCAGAAGGGATTCGGCTTCATCACCCCCGACGACGGCGGCGACGATCTCTTCGTCCACCAGTCCTCGATCCAGTCCGAGGGCTTCCGCAGCCTCGGCGAGGGCGAATCCGTCGAGTTCGTCGTCGAACAGGACCACGGCGGCCGCACCAAGGCCGTCGACGTCACCGGCCCCGACGGTGCTCCCGTTCAGGGCAGCTCCCGCGGCGGCGGGGGAGGCGGCGGACGTGGCGGAGGCGGCGGGTACGGGTTCAGCAGCGGCGGGGGAGGTGGACGGTCAGGTGGTGGCCGCGGCGGCGGAGGATATGGCGGCGGAGGCTACGGAAGCGGCGGCGGCGGGTACGGTGGCGGTGGTGGCGGGTACGGCGGCGGTGGTGGTGGGTACGGCGGCGGCGGTGGAGGTAATGGTTGTTTCAAGTGTGGGGAAGAAGGGCATATGGCTAGGGACTGCTACCAGAGCGGCGGCGGAGGTGGTGGTGGTGGAAGGTATGGCGGTGGTGGAGGCCGTGGAGGCGGTGGTGGTGGAGGTCGTGGAGGCGGCGGCGGTTGTTTCAGCTGCGGGGAGGAAGGGCATTTCTCTCGTGAATGCCCCAACGCTTCTCGTTGAAAAAATGGGTGAGAAAGAAAAGGGGGTAAATGTGGATCTTCCCGATTTGCTTACCTTTTCTGTTTAGTTATTCTTACTGTCTCTTTTAGTTTTAATGAAATGGGTGAACCATATGATGTTTTTGTTTTCGTGGGGATCATGGGTGTTAAGTGGTCACCTCTCTGTTGCTGTTTTTAATTTGATCTGTTTCTTTGGTAGGGTTTTATCGGATCTGGTGATGATTATCTGGTTTTCTTGTCTTTAGATCTAGGTTTTGGCTATGGTATGGAGGGTCTCTGTCTCCACAGTCTCTTCATACGTATAGATATACACATGTATTTCTATACATGTCGTTTTGCTATGAAAGAATTATGGTTTACTTTTAATGAATGATCTTTCTTTATTCATCCTTTGTGATTGTGAATTTTTACTGGTAGCCAAGTAGTTTGTTGATATTATCACAAAGCACAGAAACATACTATTGTTTCTTTTTCTCAGATTTGGCTTTGTTGGGAAGCAGATATTTCGAGATTAAACAGAGAAAGTGACATTGAAATCTGGGGGATGTCCTTTTCTTGTTTCAATTTTCTTCCTTCTGCATAGTGTAGTGGGGGACAGGGTCTGGATTGGCTGTTGAGGAAATGCTGGTCTATTACGTTTTACTACTTTCTTTGGGAAAGTTTCTGATTACACGATTATAACAGGAAGCTACTTTAACCCGTAGCCACTCGATTAGTATTACTCGGGATATTTATGAACCTGTTTGCAGCTCATGATCATCAATGGAGTAGTATTCATCGGGACATTTATTTGTCTGTCCCCTTGCTTTAACTGTTTGTATAATTTGCTGGTGACATATTGTGGAACCTTGATTTGAAATTTTACCATTTCCCAAAACGCCTGCCAAAATTCAAATATTGTGAATTAAAAATGCTAGAATCACACTTATTTACGCGAGTGCTCATCTATACTGTCAAAAATGTTGTGGGCTTCACACACATTACAACCGTGCTACTTGCACATATTTTTGTGGGGCCCATTTCGGGATCTTACAAAATGATCCGAATTGTTTACATTTTTTTTAAAAATATTTTTTGGAGGGTTTTTGTAAAAAATCAGTTTTGACGGATATCGGAAAGGGCTTTTTTAGAAATTGTTCTCAGAAATCGGAGAACTCTGTTTTGCCCTACGATTTCTGAGAAAGTTTTTTCCGATATCCGTCGGAGCTGATTTTTTATAAAAATCCTCCAAAAAATATTTCAAAAAAAATGAGCGGTTCGGATTATCTTGGTGAGACTCCGATATGGACCTTATAAAAATGTATATGTGTACAAGATATTCGAAAAATATATGTGTGAAAAATGTATATGTGTACAAGACATTCAATGTGTGTGGAGCTTTTACCTTTGTGAGTATGGGTGTAACCGTAGAATGATTGATTGCGATTTGCTTTATTTGTTGATGTGTGGGACCTGGAAAACAATACAGTAGTTTGTTTATAGGAACTTGGACCAAGCAACTTTGGGTGTGATACTTTTAATGTTGAATTTACCACCCCAGTATCGAAAAAGTAGCCTGTTATTTAATTTTCGGGTTTTAAGTATAGCTGAAATGGATCCGTGACACGTGTTGGAATGCCCCTAGAAGATAAATATAAATAATGATGATGATATTCAATGTTGAAAATACAGAAACTAGCTTCAAAAGGGTTGTGATTAGTAGAGTATTATGTGGCAGGCATTAAAGCACCTTTTAATTCAAAGCGGAGGCCTTGTTACTTTTGCTGTTTCCCAAATCTATTCCGTGTTGATGAACATTTGTTCATAAATACTTTCAAATTGGGCTGTTTATGGATCCGATCCGTCCAACCACCCGATCCGAAAATACACCTAATGGACGGATCTGATTCCTCTTTTCGGTTGGATTCGGGTCCACTTTGTCGGATTTTGCAAATGGTTGGTCGAGTGTCAAGTGTATCATATCATTTGTCGGATGACCCAACCCGACCGATAAAAGAAGTATAAAAGCAAAAAAAAAACCCCTAAATTCCACCCGTTCTCACTTCTCAGATTTATTCGTTCCCAATACGCCATCTATCTTTCAAAAAAATGAAGTACGCCATCTATATCTCTCTCCCTCTCTCTCTCATCCATACATCTCAAGGTGTCCAACACCCATACCACCCTAAACCCCTTCTCCCTTCTCTCTCCCAATCCAATTGACCCCCACACTCTCAATCTCCACTCTAATTGAAACCTAGGGTTCCCAAATTTCCACACCAAGATTTCTTCGTTTGCTTCAAAAATCAATCAATCTGCGCATGGATTCCAAGGTTTCGTTGCCGTTCTGGTCTTTTGTTCATTGATTGACAACGACAATGCTCTATCGACGACGACACTGTTCTCGGAGGAGTGCGTCTACTTGTTGAACCAACAGCTTTGAATTTTGATGTGGTCGATCCGTATGCATTTATCTTTTGAAGTTTGATGTGCTTTGTATGTATTTCTCTTTTTAAAGTGAGAGACTGAAAGTGATGAGTTATTGGATATGGTTTTGTCGATCTCTTTCTCTCCCAACATTTTTGATTAATTTCTGTATGAAAGTTTTTTGTTTTTTGTTTTGGATCCGGCGACCAGACCGAACCAGATAAATCCAACCCGACCACATTTCGGTCAGAGCCCGACCAGTGGTAAGGTCGGTTTCAGTGGAACATTCCGATAATCCGACAAAAGTTGGGTCGGGTCCAACCCGACCCCGACCAAACCCGACACGTGGACAGCCGTACTTTCAATACCAATGGGATCCAACCAATACCATATTTTAGTGCCACAAAAAGGATGATTTTTTTTTTGAAAAAAAACTGGTTTTTTTTATTTCAACGCCAGCAGAATGCCTCTGTTCCTGATAGTCTCCCCATTAACAACACACTCCAATGACACCAATGCTGAAGATCGGAAATAAGCAGAGTTTCGTGACGTCCGATCATGTACTTCAAAGGCCTTAGATATTTTTTGGGGTGAAATCGAAGAAAACAAACGCGCTGAATTAAACCCCCTCTCGCAGGTATCACCAATAAGCTGCTTCCAATTCGTCGATCTCTTCTGGAGGAATAACAAACGGAACCATTTTTATCCTCCTGTTCAACTCCCATGCTACCTAGTTTGTTTTGCAACCCTTTTGCCTTCTCTAAGACTTAGGTTCATCCTGCTGCCAATGGCTTACATTTGAGAGCTGCATTCACTAACTAGCATGCCGTAAGGCCTGCGGTGAGAGGTTCCACCTTTGGTCATTTGCATAGCTATTTAGAGTCTGTCTCCACTTGAACCTCTTCTCATGAATTTGATACATAGCCTTTTTTTTCATTTCTTTATCTTAGAAATTCGTAAACTGCTTTATCTTGAGGGGTTTGAACTAATGGAGACCTCATTGTCTGCCCCAGCACTGAGCCTAGGAGGCATCTTCTGATTAATGGCGTTTGGAATGGAAAATCCTGTCTCTCTCATGAAAACTGAAATAGCATTGGACACATAAAGAAAACTATCTATATGGGCCATTTGTTTTTTTCTTGGACTAACGATTGATCCACATTAGCCCAATCCCAAATAACCCAAAAGGATGAGGATAGAAAAAATAGGATGAGGAAAACATCAAAAGAGGTCGTTTTCTGAAGAAGACACCAGCCACAACGGAGGGTACGCCTCCCATGTACAAGAACCTCACCTCTCACAACCCATTTTGCCAAATTCCATGTGCATTTCCCCTAAAGAAATTCAACTTCCTTATCGGAAATCTGCTCTGCAACTCTCATAAATCTGCTACCACAACTACAATGTTCGATTGCACCGGATACTCATGAAGGGGTCTGGATAAGCTTTGAGAACCTACTTCCAACACATCTTCAAAACCCAATTCCCATGCAAACATGAGTCCCTCCCCAGCTGCCATGACTTCAAATATCAAATGATTAGTAACTCCAAAAACATGTGCATTTTCAGCTTTAATAAACTTCCTATTCCTATTTCGGATTACAACTCCTACACCCATTGTTTGCTCGTTGTGCACCACCATGATAATTGACTTCAATCAAACATGCAGACGAGTGGTTTCTTCTGTCCTAAAATGTGTTTGCAGTCTATGCTTTTGGATGCGGTGCACTAATTCACTAGCGAGATATAGTGCACCCAAATGGGTTTCTTCAAGATTTTATCAAAGCCGTTTATTTTATAGATATCACCTAAAACTTCATCATTGATCCAATATTAGAAGCCATATGATCTAACAACATTTGTTTTCAAAAAATTGGTCAGTATGATTCGAAAAATGTACTGTAAGCTTCCAGTATCCGATTAATCTTATTTTCTGTACAACTAAAGTACTTAGCGACCTCTATAAAATGCACTGTTTCTAATCATGTTATTGAGTCTACGTAAGGGCTCAACTGAGGTGCACCACCACCATTTAGTGCATGCATTTGGTGCACTATAAGACCCCAAGTCCGTGCAGGTGGACGTTTGTTCATCAGCCATATATTTAAAGAAATTATGGTCACTGGTAATTGGGAAATCATCTAAATTACGGTTATGTACTTGGATATATGAATTCAGGCCCACCCATACGAAAGAGGAGGGCATGTCGCCTGCCATTGACAACACATCTTTGTTGTTTAGCAAATAAAGGAGAGAGGAGGGGAACCTTGTAAGAAAGTATGCAGTTCCTTTTTTCAAAAACTGATGAAAAGATACAAAAGGCCTTTTGTTTTCATTTGAGGCATTCGCATGCGTTAACAAAAGCAGAGGGCTTTGTTCTCTCATAGAATACATCCATTCATTCATTCATTCACAGTTCTAATAAGCCCCTGATGAGGTCACACCCTGCATACTTTCAGACTCCTCTTCTTTTTTTGTTTCACACTTTTCATGGTTATACGGGGCTTGTCTCTGTTGGCCATTCTTATCATGGATTCGCCTGTTGTAATCATGGGAATGGTCCGGTGAAATGCAGAAAAAAGCAAAAGATGCTCATACAGGCATACCCTTTATTTTGTGTCTTCTCATTTTCATGACCCAGTAGCCAGTATCCTAGATTTTGAAGCAGGGAATGGGTGTCAGGGAAAAGGGAGCAGGAAGAGCTGTACAGCACAGTATACAACGATGTGTATGCATCTGTATATGTAGAAATTTTCGCATACCGGGTGGGTATCACGTGGCCGTGCCCATGTGGTATCCGAGTAGTCCATCCGGGCCGTCTATGATATGGGGAAAACGAAGGCAAAATCCCATGTTTTCCTCTGATGAATCTGCTAACTTGATTTGCAGTATACATTAAGCAACGGTTGTGTATCCACACAAGCTAATCAATATATATTACTCCCCTGTCGCAGGGGCTTCTAACCAGAGTCTTTCTTTGAAGCAAAATATTGATTCATTATGCATATGTTCTTTGCAACCTCGATACGGTTGTCTGTGGACCACCTGAGTTGGATCAGTTTTCCAAGATCTATGTCCAAGAGTTATGACTTCGAAATGAGAAACTACGCGTTCAATATACAAATGATCGATAAATGGAGAAAATTTCCATTAAAATATATTTTTAAGACATTTCCAAGGTACTTGTCTGGTAGAATGTGTGGACTAATGTGGATTTGGAATGTAGTAGTGGTGAAGATGATGACACGCTCGTCGGAGTGTTTGGTATGACACAATCCGTATCACTTTGTTCATTTCAACAAGGTACGAACCACTCTATTCGGGTGTCATAATCACATATATGCTAGCGCCAACTTCTTCTCTGTGATTTTAGTTATTGTGGTCTCCCATGTGATTGATGAAGTATTCCGTCCTCGCAATTCTCCTACCGTCGGAAAAAAAGAAGAACAAAACTTCTTCCGTGTAGTAGAAATTAAAACACAAACCTTGACTCCTTTCCATGCTTGTTTTTGTGATTGTTAATCCTCTTCAATGACCCATATTCACCACAACAATACAGGAAAATCAGAAATTCTATGATAATGTCACATGCTCAATTGATCCAATACCACTGCCATTAGACATATCAAAATTGTGCTACTCAGTTCTTAAGCAAGACTTTCCATTCCTTATCAGCGGCATTAACCATCATAGTGAAACACAAATTTCCATAAAACGCGTACTAGCTACATATTGGGAACAAACAGAGCTCTACCTAAAAACATTTCTTTCGTTTTTTGCTAACTGTTTCGAGAAGTTGAGACTATATAGGGGCGGGGAAGTGATCTCCGCATGTCGATGGGTGGCTTCATGACACTACTCACTTTCTTGATTTACGCAATATAATCAAAGGATGCAATGCGAGAGAATAAACGGTGGAGATCGAAGGAGATGATCACAGCTTCTGACATGGTTCAACAACCAAAGGAGGGGCCGACGGCTCACAGATGGTGGTAGAAGTTGGCTGGTGACGGAGCAAGAGCGGTGGAGTTGAGGTGTGGCGGTAATGGGAACTGGGGAGGAGGGCACTGGTAGCACTTGGTGAACAAACCAAATGTGTCAATTTGGCGGATGAAGTTTGTCATGCTAGCCCATCCGCCGAATCCAAACCCAACAACAAACACCCACACCACCACAAGCACATTGATCGTGTACGCGCCGGCCCACCGTCCCAAGATCCTCGGCGGTTGCTCCACCGCACTCTGCATCACAAAAAAAAATTTAATCAGACGGTCAGAACTCAGTCAATCATGTATTAGGTGGCCTGAGTGATCACTTGGGTCCCACACCACCAACCAGTTTTGGATATTAGTGGTGATACTGAATTCCTGATGTACTACATTGATACAGGGAAACACATACGAATTGATATTGCACCAGAAAGAATCTCCTGCTGTTGAACTGTATCATAAATAGACTATACTAGATATGAGTAATTTTTTAACAGTATCAATGTAGGAGAAAGAGCCTCTGGGTGATAGATCTTGACCACACACTACAATAAATAGGAACGTACTAATTTAGACAGGTATCCATTACTGCTCAAAGTATTGATCTAGTTGTCTGATAATTAAATGGCTCTGATATGGTGTTTGTGTGTAGTAATATATCAGAGTACAATACCTCGCGGGCAGCGGCTGATTTGAAGGTGATCATGTGGGCGAGAGCGGGGATTATGTAGACTGTGAAGCTAACGAGGAGCGATCCGACGGTGGAGTTGATGGGACCAAAGAAGGGGAAGATGATGGCCAAGAACCATATGGGGATAACAACAGGCAATCTCGCTGCTGCACGCTTACACAAGCTTTTGCATTCGTGCATCCCTATGGCCTTCTCCCACACGAAATACAAAGGGGTGCATGCAAATCCAAATGTAATAAACTGCACAAAACACAATAAATTCAAAGTGTCATGTACCCAATGAAAATGTTCAAATCTTTTATGGAATAATTATTGAACTGCGGGTCCATATGGTAAAGTATTTCCCCGATATGAAAGAAAAGATAAATCCCGTATTTCGGGTCAGAAATATATAGTAAAATCACATTTCTTATTCTTTTCACGGATCCGCCACTAAGAAAGATGGTCCTTCTTCAACTTTTTTTTGGAATCCGGTCACAAATCTAAATAATAAGTATAATACGATGGTAAATATTTTCATATACGAATATCAATATGTATGTATATGTGAGCATGCCTGATGGATGAGCATGAGAATGACAGCCATATCTCTGAAGGGAGATGTTGGGAGGAGAGCAAAAGCATTGGAGTGGTTGAGAAGCAAGTCCCCAAATGCCCAGTAAACAGCTGATGCGGAGGGCAGGGTCAAAGTCATCACATAGAGGGTAGCGAACAAGTATATGGCCTTGAACTTTTGTGGCTTCCACATTGCATGCATGATCTCTCTGCACAACAGAATTCGAATATCATCAGTGGCTATCGTATAGTAAAAACCTTGAATTAAACAAGTAATTTTGCACAAATGATTAGTGTGGTTAACACCGTCTTGTGATTTGTCTCAAATTGAAATCAATTTATGATCATAACAACGTGTGATTAGGAATGTCTGACCCTTTCTGAAATGCTTGTCTCAATCATGTGAGGGTTTTCAATACGTTGTATTGGAAGTCTATAGAGCTCATGTGAGAGTTAGAAGACACAGTTGTATTCTCCATTTTTTTTTCCATGCAAAAACCTACATATGAAGGCTCTTGAGTGTACATATGAGTTAAGAGATACAATGGACTTTATAATGTTTGTTACATGGTGAAATTCTATTTACTAATTTGCATTCCTTGACATAAACTTTAAACCGAGAAAAACAAAAACACGAATTACTTCAATTTTTATCCTCGATCAATTATTCCAAACTTCCAAGTCCAACAATTGTAAGTGACAATTGAACTAAAACAATGGTCATTGCCAAAGAATCTTTAGTTAGATTGCCATGGGCTAGACTACAAGGAGGTGGCTCCGTGACTACCTTCACAAGACCTGTAAAGCCAAGGGTGGACCATTCAATGATCAGGATGCAAAAGCAAAAGTGATTAGACAAAGAGGTCTGGTTTTTTCTCTACTTATACAAAGAAAGAACAAAAGGGTTCCCTAGAAAAGATGACTTTTTGCCTCCCACGCCTGAGAAGCGCTGTTTTGGAATAAACCTCCCACAATACATCATTTAGAAGGAAGTGGGTATCTAGAGAAAAATACCCTTTAAGATAAAGGTTAGGCCTTTAATCTTATGGCCAGGAATAGTACCACAGCTTTTGGGGAAGATTTTTCACTAGATCTAGGCTGGCGAGGCTACCAAGGTTATGACCAGACAAGCTAAGGTTAAGTCATTTTCGAAATGACATTAATGGGCATCTTTTTACTGTTTTACCCAAGACAATTAAGGGCATTGTACATTGAAAAACGTGGGCAATTAGGTGAATAAACGTAGGAGTCAAAAAGGCACGCATGTAATCCAAAGTTGTCTTACACAGTAACGGCATGTCCCCCGAAGGTATAGAGAATGTTTGTGGCCCCTGTGAAGTAGAGTACCATCTTGGCTGGTCCTGAATGTTTCACCCCCTCCACCTACCAAATTAAATACATACACAACAACCCAGAATTAATAACTACAACACAATTCATAATGTTACAAATAACATCAAATCATATCATGTGGGTACCCAGCCGAGTGCTAGGTATTTCAGGGTTGTTTGACAAAGGTTTTTTGAGGGAGGGCTATGCAGTAATGAGTGGAGAGAGAATGACAGAAATATGAGATAACAAACGGATATAAATATACTGAAAATCGTGCGCATAAAGAGGGAGAAATGTTACGAGAACCAAAGAGAACAAACCCTCACATACCAAATTATGCACCAGAATGATGCTACTATGATCACATTCAAGAACTAATTTTAGTATCACTTGAGTATATTATTAGGTCATATAGCATGGACTAGACAAATCATGTATGTCATCATCTAGCAAGCGTGATCAATAGGTACCTAAACGTGGTATCCTAACTTGGCAACCATAATGTTACCGGGCGCATACAAAATAATATGGCAAATATCTAAAGTTGAGAGCCTATCATTTTTTAGAACATGTTAAAAGAAATCTATGAACTCTGGCAATCCCAGCTCAATTCATACTACAAAGGTGTCGGTTTTTTGTCTGTAGCAATTACACAACTAAGAAAAGCTACCCAACCGCTAGGCCAATAGCCATGGCCCAAGCCTATGGTTTAAAAACGAGCAATATATTACTACTCCCTATGCCTTTAGTTGCCTAGAATGTCATGGCCACAGTTGGACTTTGATGTTTTTATATGCGACAAAAGATTCTGTACAAGAAGTTGAAAACGACCAACCTGCCCATGGAGTAGTGAAGCAATGGTTAGGTACCAAGCTGTGTAAGTGGTCATTAATAACCCCAGGAAGGACCAGATTCGGTAGTTGCGAAATGAAGGGACGAAGACAGTGGTTGCACAACAAGCTCCGAAGATGTAAGTCCAGGTTCTCTTGTCCAGATTGTCATTTATGTAATATATATTGCTGCATTATAGTAAAGTTTCTCATCATTAATAAATGGGTACAGTAGATTGAGTGAAGTTAAAGAAAGGGCCAAAGATATACTAGTAAATTCGTAGATACCTTGCGCAGGCAATGAGTTGAATAACAGATCCAAACAGAAGAAAAGTGCAATTAAATGCCAAACCCACGTTCCTCCAATGCTTTCCAAGCAACCCATCAAGAACCTCAAACCACTGTGATCATAAATTAACACAAGCCAACAAGGAAACCCATGTGAGGACTACTAAAATTCATGTGTTTTATCTAATAGATGCAATGCATTAGTGTCAGTGAGTGGAAGGTGTTTGATAGAAGACCTGAATGACATGGTTTCTGAAATCAACTTTCTCCCTTTCTTTTCTGGTTCTGTACTCCACATAGAGAGTGCTGATAAGATAAGCTGTCCAGCTACCCATCAACCCGTAGAAGATCTGGAATAGGACACCAGAGAGCATCCCAAGCTGTGAAAATGAGTATGGCAGTGTCAGCAGCACCTGAGCCACCTGAAAAAAATGCCCACAAAAAACCCCCAACATTTTACAAAAGTTAGAATCTTTTTCACTTTTCTTACTATTCTGCCCTGTTTTGTTACATAACAAGAACAAATGGGAAATGGGTTGGCATTAAAATTGAAAATTTCAAGAGAAAAAAGAGACCTGATTTGAAGCACAGCTAAACCAAGCATCATAAACAGAGCCACCATGCCAGAAGAGGTTATAAACTCTCGTCTTCATGTCCTTACGCTTCCCTCCTTCAGTCTCCATCACCACATAATTCCCTGCAACCACCGTCTCCACAACTTTCTCAGACTCCATCTCTCTCTCTCTCTCTCTCTCTCTCTCTCTCTCTCTCTCTCTCTCTCTCTCTAAATTTTTTGGGTTATTCCTGGTTCCTACAATGTGAGCTTTTAACGAAGTGGGGGTGTGTTCTACTAGAACATGGAATTGAGAATGACTATGGATAAGAGCTGAGTGTTGGGTTTATGGTGGTTGGTGTCTCTATTCTATTCTATTTTCTATGTATATATAGAGACAGACACGCAAGACATTTGTCGAGGGGAGAGGAGGAGAGATCTTGGAGAGTGGGAAAGGCTGTTTTCGAAAGGCACATTACTACTACATTAGAGAGAGAAAGGGGTTTTGGAAAGCGGGTTAAAATCCGGCTTTTGGAGCTCCAATTCAACTATCGGAGCTTTGACGGGTAACCACTGGGCCTTTGTGCCTTACATTTTTGGGGGATTTTTTGAGTTCTTTTTCAGTAGTAGTAATTGACTCTTTTGTTTTTAGCTAATTATTTAATGAAAGATAATTACTGGTATTAACTTTTTAACGAAAGTAATTATGGGAGCGTGAATGGCTTGTTCGCACGAGTGGGTTTCCCAACTACCGAGGTCCAATTATAATACTTCTCCATTTCCCTAATATACCCTTGATTATTGTCGTTAATTACTTTTCAGTTTTCACTCGAATTTATCTTACATTTTCTCATTATGTGAGGTTACAAGCAAAAGAAAATATTATCACTTCGCCTGAAAAATTATTGGTGGTCTCTTGCCATTAAAATTGAGTAATGTTGTAGAATCATAAGGCTCTATTTGGAACTCAGGGAAAGAAATGGAAAAGAAGAAGAAAATAGGGGAAAAAATTGAAGAGAAATTAAGAGGAAAGTTCAGTTATAATTTAAAAAGAGCTGCTATGAGGACCGACCAAGGGGGACCGAAAATGTACCGACGGCCGCCGGCGGGCCGTCTCCGGCCACCGGACGGCCGATCCGAGCCGTCCAAAAATTTTAAAATAAAAAACCGATGGGGCCCACGCGGGAATCAATGGCATCCGAGGTGTGTAGGGTGCTTGATCTAAGCACCCTTTTTTCGTGTATATATGTGTATACACATATATACACGAAAAAAGGGTGCTTAGATCAAGCACCCTACACACCTCGGATGCCATTGATTCCCGCGTGGGCCCCATCGGTTTTTTATTTTAAAATTTTTGGACGGCTCGGATCGGCCGTCCGGTGGCCGGAGACGGCCCGCCGGCGGCCGTCGGTACATTTTCGGTCCCCCTTGGTCGGTCCTCATAGATTTTTTGTTTAAAAAAGATTCTCCCAAGAGAAAAATCTACGTGACTAAAATTTTGAACAAGTTCCAAACAGAGCCTAAAATTATTGAAACCACACTCCCTTGACCAATTATTGATAAGAGTAGTGCTACAAGTACCGACTAGCGCTACAGATACCGACGGGGTCGGTACCGAAATCATAGGGACGGCCGCGCCGGGCCATCTCCAGCCACCGGACGGCCTATCCGAGCCGTCCAAAAATTCTATAAAAAAAATGAGGGGGCTGACACGAGATTCAACGGCATCTGAGGTGTTTAGGGTGCTTGATCCTAGCATTTTTTTTTCGTGAATATATGTATATACACACATATATACATATATACATGAAAAAGGGGTGCTGGATCAAGCACCCTACACACCTCGGATGCCGTTGATTCTCGCGCTGGCCCCCTCGTTTTTTTTTTTTTTTAGAATTTTTGAACGGCTCGGATCGGTCGTCCGGTGGCCTGAAACGGCCTGGCACGGCCGTCCCTATGATTTCGGTATAGACCCCGTCGGTACCAAAATCATTTTCGTATTGGTAAATATGATATTATATAATTATTAAACATTCTCAATAGTAGTGATGTACATATATCTTCTAAATTAGGGGGTGATATGGAGTAGTCCTATTTTGTTGAATTTCACCACATGAATTCATGATCTTAAAAAATTTGGAAGAAGTTTTAATTTTGTTGTGCAACGGTAGGAGGTGACATGGAAGATTCGTAGGGCATGCTTTTAAGTTGAGTTCGAACTATAATCGGAGTCCAATCTTTTCTGTCCCGAAAACTTATGTCAGTCCTCTGTGGCACTGTGCCCAAGGGTTTTTCAGCCATTAGATTGTGTGATTGTTTTTTATATGTTTTAAATCTAACGGCCGAAAAACCCTTCAACATAGAGGTACAGAGATTTTCGGCATAAAGAATCCTGCCTCACTGTAGACTGACATTATTTTTTCCGACGACATAATGTTGGAAATTCAACGACTCATTGTGAGTGACTTTTTTTTGAATTAAACTCTATTGTAAAAGTAAAGTCTTGTTTATTAAATTAAAAATACTTATATAAAGTTTAATAAACAAGAGTCGTTGAATTAAGGTTGTAGGGGGAGCCCTTGAGGCCTGTGACCACCTCTCATGTTTGCTTGGGAACCCTATGTTTTTATCCTTAATTTAGATTTGCTTTAGACTAATGGTCCTATAAAGGTCAAATTGCAGCTAGACCAGATTAAATTTAAGTGTAGCCCTAGCTGTGCGACACTAGAGTTTTCCAAGGGTCACCTAACCAGGATTCAGCTACCTTATGAAAGTTTTTTTTTTTTTTTTTCACCATGTAAAATACATATGATACACTAGGATAGTAAGTTCATAAACAAGGATATTGATTTTTGTGTCTTTTTCTTAACAACTGGATGTTTGAGCCAGTTTGCACGCACCTTAACTATTATTTGGATCTTGAAGTTAGTGGCCAAACAAATCCTCCATTATTGATGAACAAGAATACGGTTAAGTTTATCCGTTGTTGTTAATGAGGTGAAAGGTATTTGGAGTTAATCGAAAGGCAATTGTAAGTCCAAGAAGAATAGCTAGTCTTATAATTTATTTTCGAAAATCCTATAGGGACCGACGGTGTCCCTACCGACGGTGCACCGACGGCCGCGCGAGGCCGTCGCCGGCCACCGGACGGCCGATCCGAGCCGTCCAAAAATTTTAAAAAAGAAAACCGAGGGGCCCAGCGCGGGAATCAACGGCATCCGATGTGTGTAGGGTGCTTGATCTAAACACCCTATTTTTCGTGTATATATGTATTTTTCGTGTATATATGTATACATATATACACGAAAAATATGGTGTTTAGATCAAGCACCCTACACACATCGGATGCCGTTGATTCCCGCGCTGGGCCCCTCGGTTTTATTTTTTAAAATTTTTGGACGGCTCGGATCGGCCGTCCGGTGGCCGGCGACGGCCGCGCGCGGCCGTCGGTGCACCGTCGGTAGGGACACCGTCGGTGCAAATAGCACCACTCATTTATTTTCCCGAAACTGATAGTGGGAAGGGCAATAAGCAAGGACTTAGGGGGCAGGGCAGAGATATTAAATTGAAATACTAGAAATAATAAATACTGTCCATAAGGCAAGGGAATAAGTGAAAGGAGTGAGGGGAATTATAACAAAGTAGACCGCATGATTGCAGCCAAACGGGCGTGGTCGCTTTACAAGAGGAAGAAAGCTGCTTTTCTCACATGGCCAATGCCTTGGAAAAATTTTGAAAGTGTCTCTTGGACTTGAGAATCTACCCTCATTCTCCTCCCCCAAAAGCTAGCCCAAAAATTAACCATAAAACTCCACTCATTCATAGTCGTATAATATGGACTTATAGTAGTATATATAATAATAATGGGAACATATGGAAATTTGGGGGTGAGTTGTTAGCCCATGTGCATTTGGAAATTATTCTGGAACAATAGTTCACCTTCCCCCTCACACCCTCTGTGTATATTTCTTTTGATAACTGGATGTCCGAGTGCATGCGCTCATCTTGACTAATTACGGGAACCATTAAGTTAACGACTCGGGCTGACCCTTTAGTGAAAAGTGAATGAAGAGAAATATAGTATCATAGTGGGGAAGATTTAGGCTCCAAATTAGAACACGCCAGACAAGTTAGCACTATATGGGTAGATTGCATCCCTTCCCCATTTTTTAAGTTGAATGTGAATAATTCATCAGAAGAGCTTATTGATCATCTGTCTTCTCATGATGATCATAAACCACGATCATGGGTTTGTTTCTATTAGAATTTCACTACTGGTTTGCACTAGCTAGTATTTTATTAAAAAAGAAGAAGAAGAAGAAGAGCATCTCTCTGATCATCCAGGCCAGGCCCTTGAAAAGCATGCTGTGTTTTGGTGCAGTGCAACATAGTGATGGGGTTTGTTTGGTACCACATAACCACATCCACTCCTTTATAAGTAATTTTTATCACTCGTTAAGCCATGCTTTCAAGTCATTGGACCCAAAAATATTCCCACCTGTGACTTTGTCTCCTTTGACTGCATGTTTTGTACTCAATTCATGAGGTCCCAAGAACCGGCCGGGCATGCCATTTGTCTCAACTAGCTTACCTTACTTGTATCCCCCTCCTCCATCAGTTCAATTTTTACCTGAATTTTGATTGCATAGATGACCATGCTATTAGATCGTAACCTCTTACACAACACAGCTCGTACAGTCTGTTCTTTTTTTATTAAACAAATTAATAAGGCTACACAGTGCACAAGACTCTTACTATTGCACGATCTGAGGAAGGGTTGGCTATACGCAACCTTACCTCGCAAGCCACAAGCGAAGAGACTGTTTCCATGACTCCAATCCGTGACCACCAGGTCACATTGGACAAACTTAATTACCCTTGCGCCCAGACTGCCCTTATTATTTAGTAAATAAGTTTAGAACAAAAAAGCTAGTAGTACTTCTAACAAACATGCATTTCATACAGGTCGAGTAAGACTTGTATCAAAATGATAATTTTGACTCAAATATAGCCACAATTAGAACAAAGATTTTCATTCAAACCATTGCTAGATCATGCCCAAGTTAAGAACTGAAATAATCACACTAGTACTGAATTATTCCTTGAATTTACAGTCAACTCTTTCTTGCTTTCGTTTTACTTTTCTCCAACTTTTCTGCAAAGAAACAGCAGAAAGGGGTATCAATTTTAAGGACAACTAGATTCTAAAAGTATATTTTGTTCAATGCTCTTTATAATATCAGTAAGGGAACCCACACTCACTTAGGGGGGAAATTTAATTTTAATCACAGAAATTCTTCTTTCTATAACTGCTGATACTTCCACATGGTTTCATAATGAACAAATTAAATACTCCTGTTAGTATAATCTGGGGTGTGATCTACGAAGTGAGCACGCGCTCGAGGCTTGAAGGAGGCGAAAGATTATGGCTAAGTCAACCCATGCAATTATACAGTACCCAAAGTGATGTTTGGATTGCAGTAATTAAGCATCCAATAACTGCATTGGCGCTAATCACATTAATCCACTCTCAATCATATACTATATATGAATGCAAACATGAAGACCACGATCCATTGGATGCTTTGACATGAACAGTTTTCCGGCAATCATGAAAGCTTCTTTGTTGGGTCAAATCCTTTGCTCATCCTTTTGAGGACATTTCTTTTTTCCTTTCTCTTCAATTTTTTTTTGGCGTTGTCGTCTAAGTGTGTTTAGCGCTTCGTTCCACTTTATTACTCCTATCAATTCAAATATAGTCATCTGTTGATCACCTGTACCAGGTTTGTTAACTACTGGAGGATGAATGAGAACTTTCGTGTATGGCGAAAGTCATAAGAAATTTAGATTGATCGTCCAATTCGTTTGCAAGGAGAAAACACGGCGAGACTAGCTTGTTAAAATGAGATTGCCGCGAAAACATTCTGATGGTTAAGTTAGTGCTGATAGACAAAATTCTATGCTGTCAAAGCATCAATTGATGGAGTTGTGGTATTGCATGTGCCTTGTCATCAAGGGACTGTGATATATCTGCTTACTGCGAGTGTGCTCTTAATTATTGGCTACCAAGGCATGGTAAGAACTTTGTGGTCATGGGTACGTTGAGATTGCGACAGGATACATTTTCCCTTTGGCGACATCGTTTGTTAGGTTCTATATGCATCCATTTAAAGTGTGTTGAATGCATGTCATGTGACGTTCTGTCAAATTGTATCACATACCGCAGATTGACTAGACGTGATGTCGTCTATGCCAAGCCGTTCAAGCTAGGTGGCCCTAGTAGGATCCATCTCGACCTCTCTCGACAATAATTACCACTGATCCACCCATGAAATTTCAAATCCGTTATCTGCTGCATGTGCTGAATTTAGCAGCACTTCAATTTGCCTTTTTGAAAGAACAACAACAGGCCATGTAATCAAAGGACCCGCATTGACCTATGATGCATTTACAAAAATGTGGGTCCATAAATTTCTTCCCCAGCCCCTACATTCAATTATGGTCAACTGACTCAACTCCATATGAAAAGTGCTAACTGCCCATTTTTACACTTACATTATAATTGAGTTGGATCAATTAATCAACAAACACCATGATAGTGAACTCCCTCTCTGGCCTTAATGCTGGGAGCCGAATGAAGAGCTAAAACCACTCCATTCTATCAAACCAATCCAATTGCACGTTCAAAAACACCAACACTGAGGCTTGATTATTGTCAAGACATGTTTGAAATTACTTTTACAAAGTAGGAAAAAAAATTGGAAAAGGACACCCGCTCGAGTATTCAACCTTGGTGTGAGTCATAAATTGTTACTAGTATGATTAGAACACAATCACTGCCGGCCTAATGGTTTAGGAAAACAAACAACTTCATACCATTTTGCTTGATTTTGTCATCTAATTGGTCATCAATCATCATCCTTTAAATTCTTGAATTCTGATTTCCATAATCAACATTGCACCAGGAACTCTTCTTTCTAGCTTCTCAATTTGCATGTTTTTAGTGGCATGATTGAATCTGGTGGTCAACATTAATGGATTGGACATTCCAGCCTTCCTCTGGCAGATGACATTGGACAACATGGGCCCTGTCTAAACGAGGTCCGGCCTGTTGGCAAGTTTCCTGGGCCAAGATTCTGTTAGAATAGCCCAACGAATATTCATTTCAGTTGTGGGCTTGTAATCGATAGTCTCTGGCAATATTGGTCCAACCAAGTTGGGTTAAGTTAACTGGTCCAATATTTTCGATAGTCTCTGGCAATATTGGGCCAACCAGGCTATAAGTTGGGTTAATTTAACAGGTCCCATATTTATTTGGGCTGTTGAGTTCACCTGGGTCACAGCTACTACCCAATTTCAGAACTTGGAAAAAGTGATTTTCTTTTTGCGTTCATCTTTTTTCTGTTTTCCGAAAAGAAGATCTTAATCACTCTAAACATGCGTGTATCGCTTAAAATGCCATTTTAAGAAAATGTAGGCCGGAGGTGAAAAACTTACCTTGTAAATGTCATTTTGATTTCCAATTGAGTTAATTTAATGTTTTAACGTATGAGTCAGATATCCTAAAATGCAAACAAAATTTGAAGAGGCAAAAGCCACCCACTGTTTTTGGGTGATGAAAATTGGCGCAAGTTGGGTAATTAATTTCAGCCCAACATACTTGGGATAAATTATGGGCCAGTTCAAGTAATTGGCCCGTAACTTATCCCAAGAATTTTAGCCCAATCTAAAAATGCACTTTCAAGGAGAGGCCCACACTTTTCTATCTAGACTTGCAAATAAATAAAAATGGGTTATACTTCTTAAAGAGAATTAAGGGACAATTTTTGGACTGGCTCATAATTTATCCACATACTTACCCTCTCACAACAAATCTACTTTCTTAGCCAAGCAAAATAGGGTTAGAAGGCCTCGGCAGCACCAGGCGATGTCAGCGACCAAAGACCCACTGACGATCAAGTTAGATAACTTAGAGAATGAAATGACTTAGAAGAACTAGCCGCCATGGCCCAAATGTATGTAAAAAGACTTCTAGCATATAGTTCAATTGGACATATAGCTAATATCCGTACAGGTTTTTATAGAACCGTGATGAGTTCTAACGAACATATCTTATGTTTTTTCTCAGAGTGACATGTCTTTGGATTAGCTAATTCAGTGTGTAGTCGATGCAGTTACCATTTCATCAGCAAAACTAACTTATCTACGACCTTAATTTCTGAAAAGCTGAACAATTTGTTACCCCACATTCCGCCTTTTTTCTCAATCTCCGCCCGAGAGCCAGGTACTTTAGTTTCATTTCTTTATTAGTACTTTCTACGTAGATTAATGGTAAGTATTTAGATTTTGTTTATTTTGACCTACTAATCACACACACACACACACACACACAAAAAGCATTGAGATTGCTAGGGGAACATAATGGGCCTCTACGAACCAATGTGTTTTGCTTCCGACGAGGATTTTATCGATCATAGAAACCCTCCAGGCTTCAGGGGTTCCTTCTCTGCCATTTTTTTCCTAACAAATAAAGGCATAAGCCACTAAAAACACAAAAGTACAAATAAAAAGAAGAAAAAACAGCGTCCATGTGGAATCTATCAATCTAGTCATCTTAAAGACAGCATCTCAATCATCTCGCAACCATTGAGGTGGGAGAGGATAGGAGAGGAGAGGGAGAGAGATCTGGAGAAGAATAGAATTGAGGTGCGGCAAAGGTGAGGAGGGGAAACCCCACTCCCGGGAGAACTCTCTCAGTCTCTCTCGCTCAGCCTCTACACTCTCTCCTGCCATCTAGTAATTGAACCATCGTTCTTATGAAAAGTGAACTTAAGCATATTCCAAGAGCCAGTCGTTGAGATCGGGAAGTAATGTTGAGAAATCAGCTAAAGTAAGAATCACACAATATGCGAAAAATAATCAAGAAAACTCAAACAAACCCGAACACCCAAACATTTTATGTGGTTCCTCATTCTGTAAGTAGTTAAATATATCCACGGCTCTCACTAATTTTCACTGTGTACCGAATAAATAATGAAGTTATAAGTTATGATCAAGAAATTACAAGTTATATCTTTCGCGTATAAAAACTATTTATGACTTATTTCTATTTCATCAACTATTGTAATATCCATGTCTAAGTTGGACTCATAGCCAGCGAAGAATGAACTAAATCGTGTCAGGCTTCATCAAATTTCAACAATTAATAGGTGATTTGTGAAATTTAGAGATGACGTACGTTCAAAAAAATAGTACTACTGCTCAGTGGTAAGTTTTTCAAACAAATTAATCTTGCAGTTTAAGAAAAAAAAAAATTTATAAGCCTGGCGAGTGCCAATAAAGTGATCGAACAAAAAAGAGAAAAAGGTGGAAGCAATTTTTCCTTGAAAAGTAGGAGTACAATTTTTGTAGGTTAAAGGGAGGTGGGGCTGAGTTCACTTTTACAAGAAGAGAGAGAATTGCTTACTCCGTATATAATACTACTAGTAGTAGTAACTAATCACTGGCCTCTGTTCTTCAATCGAATCACAGGGGCCAGGGGGGGACAGAATTCATCACTTTTCTTCATAAAGCAAATCGCATGGGTTTATCCGGTCGTGTGGTGTGGTCCACTCAATTACAGTATCTAATACTAGTAAATCTCAGCTTTAGAAAACAAAGAATCTACTTTAGAAAAACACCCCTCTCTGAACACTCTCTCATAGGGGTGTGCAAAAAAACCGAGGCCCGACGAACCCGACCCGACCCGAAGGGTTTCGGGCGAGGCCGAACCTGTCGTTCGGTCGGGTACGGGTACATGTTTTTAAAAAAAAAAAAAAACAGTTTTCGGGTCGGGGCTCGGGGGGCTGTTTTTTCTTACCCGACCCGACCAACCCGACAAAAAAGATAACTAATTTGCGTAGCTTACTTCGTCTTTGGTCGGACCCGACCCGACCAAAAGAATCGGTTCCACGGCCGGGTATCCCCTCTCCTTCGGTTCGGGTTCGGGTCCAAAAAATACATTGACCGACCAGTCGGGTTCGGGTTCGGGTTCGGGGCCGAACCCGACCCGTCCGACCCGTGCCCACCCCTACTCTCTCACATAGTCACATGTGGAAACTCTCTGGATGCAAGTGCTAGGGAGGGACCGTGAAGACTCAAGAGAAGAGCCAGCCAATAGAAGAAAGCCCAGTAACCAAAACATTCATTTTTTAAAATTATTAAAGTACTAGTATACGCCATCACATTATACCTTCTTTTAGCAATTGGCTTTGCCAAAAACAAAAAAAAAAACACTTCTTTTGGCTATTATTTTACTCCATTACTATGCAAGAAAAGGAAAAGCCCAGTTGGGCCAGTTCAAACATGAGATGTGTGTTGGAAAAACGGTTGCCGCTGATTTTGAACTGTAGGCGAAACCTCCACAAATCTGAAAACGCTTGAAGTCACGACTATGTTACTTTCCTAAAGACAGTATTTGTCCCCACCAGATGGTATGCAAAGGGTTATAGCAAATCTGCCTTCAAGATAAATCGAAACCCGAACTCGAAATTCTTTCCATTTGCATTTACACTAACGAAACGGACAGAATATCTGCTACTGAACGGATATAAAAACCGAGAATCACTGAATTCTGTTTTCTGCAGCAAAACAGAATGCTTCGGAATATGTGTATGAGCCCTGGATTCTGTCAAGTAGTAGTTTATTTATAGGTCACTACGCACCCATTGAGAAGGGTATGCACCCAATCTAGTCTAACTGTTGGATTAGATCCTATGGTCTAGATCGATCAGTCACACCCAATCACACCGAACTGGTTTACTGTTTCACTCACACCCAATCAAATTTGATCAAATCCGTTGGATCGAGACCATGTGCAGCTGACGACTGAGATTGCAACTCTACGAACCAACGCACCCATAGGCTCGAGTTGCACCCGATCGGAACCGCTCCGTGTGACTCACCTGCCACGTGTGTGACACGTGGCATCCACGTCAGTGCCACCTTACAATAGGAAATGGCGCCTACAAGGCGCCCAGCGCTGACGTGCAAAATGCAAAGTGCGCCGCTAAAGCGCCACAGCCCACGCCACGCGTGTGAGTGTGTACTGGTGCATCAAAGCACCATAGGGTTTCGCCACCCTAGATCATTGTTTAATCATTTTAGGAATATTCCCTAATATATATCACTCCAACATCTCTCAACTAACCAATGTGTGACAAAGCTCACAAAGAGAAAAACAAATATTCTAAGGAAACAAGAAAATTTACAAAACCAAAACGACTCTTTTATTTTGAAAATCTCTAACAATGTGCGCTTTATTTATCAGGCTTGGAGAAGATGAAAGGGACAAAAAAATGTATATATACGTAATAAAATCAAGTTAACATGTTGATGTCAAGAGTTGTTGCTAAAGGGATTTAGCAAAAATGTGCAATATTGTTCCACCCCTTGCAATGTCGTGTGATGACATTTTGGCATAACCAAATTTCTTTCTTATTTGGAACCACCGTTCTCACAATTTGAAGGTGATGGGATAAGTTTGACAATTAACAAATTTGCTACCGAATTCAACAAAAACATTGTCAAATTTAGCAAAATGATGGAGAGTACTTGTCATTCTTGATTGTAAATTGCACGGAGAGTATGTGTATGGTTGAACTATCTTTTTAATATCTATATATGAAATTTTCCTTTGCCAAAATAAAATAATCTCTAACTTTGACTTGGCATTTTGGTACACGGATGTATTTGCTCTATATTTGTTGTCTTTAGATAGACGTCAAAGTACCATTTGTTTAATTTTCACTAAAAATACGCAAAAATGCCATAAAGGTAAGGAAAAATTGATTGTCTTGAATATGGGATATTTTTAGACTAGAATACCAAAAATAAATGACAATGGCATGAAATCACCCAAGTTAGTTCGTGAGTTGGTCTAGTTCGTGAAAACATACTAATATTCCATATAGAGATTTCAGGTTTCCATACAAAGATTATTTTTCACTCTTCCCTGGTGATTGTTATGGGTTGAACAGTCCAACTTAACAGGTGAGTATCCCACCCCTGGCTCGTCTGGGCCAAATGCATGTGAGTTGGGTTGGACGGCTCAATTGTTCATTGAAACCTATGACATGCGAGTCAAGTTCAAGGAAGTCGTAAGGTCGAGCGAAGCAGGAGCACACCTGACTCGAAACATGACTCAATAGAGTGCAAAGTGCTTCGTGGCATCTTGATGGCACATCTATAACACTTGTTCGACCACATAGACAATGAGCGCCACGCATGACGTCACCTAACCAATATGGTAGGTTACATTTGATGTCACAAGGCTCGTGACTAATACGGGCCTACTTTAAAAGCAAGTACAATCCTTCCCTAAAACTTAATGGATAAATCCTAAGGGAGGTACCGTATCTATATCTTAGATCTATACCTTTTGCCTTTCTCCTCTCATAGGGACTTGGTATTAGAGTGCCCTTTTATTAAATGCAGCCGAATGGTACTAAGAGCCCGTTCCAGTATACCTTCTTAAAAAATAAGTACTTATTTCATATTTTTAAATTAAAAAAAATTTTAAATTAAAAAATAATGTAAATGAAAAATAATTTTTTAATTTTTTTTGCACCGTATTAAAAATCTCAATGAGATCTTTCAAATAAGATTTATATTACATATTTTTAGATTTTAATAAACCCATCATTTTTTAACTTGAAATTGTCTTTTTAAAAAATAAATACTTATTTCACGTTCTGGAACGGAGCCTAACTTGTTCCTTGTTTTGCAGATGAATCCCAAGGAGGACCATTGCTAGCTTGTTCCATCCAATCCAAATAGAGATGAAAGAATCACCACCCGTGACCCACGTGTATAAATAGGTATGACCACTCATTTACGTTTGATGGATGTGATTTTATGCACAAACAATATAAAACAACGCATATATATCTCAAGCTTTTTAATATTAATGACTCGACTAGTCAAAATAAAATACGTAGAGCATCTCCATCGCAATCAACGGCAATTTTTAGTCAAGGGCTCCATCAGAGCCAGCGGTAACTTGCTGTCCTTTGTCACGCTGAGTTAATTTGATTGCTCACGGTGAACTCATTCTGTTGTTGATTGATTCGTTATTTGTTCTTTGTCGATTTGTTGTTAATTCATGGGAAAGAAATGGGCCGGGACTTCCTCGGAGGTGGAGGCACCTGGTACAACCGTTGGAGGAAATGGGTGAAAATGGGACAAGGGGAAAGAATGGAAAATGAAAGAGTGGAAATGGGTTTTGAATAGCCCAATTGCTTAGGCTATTGGGAGGTTCATACCTGTAATGGCTAACTAAACTAGAATTTGGCCTTTTGAATAGTCTCTTTTATCTATGATTTTCTTGAGGCTCTGGGGTCTTCAACACTTGACTTCAAATCGAAGATGTCAATTTTTTTTAAAGGCTCATGTGGTGTTTTCAATTTGACATTAAAGTCTCATCTCCAACTTTCATACTAATTATATTTATCTGATATCAAGTTATCACTTTTCAACTCTTGTGCCAACTCTCATGTCAAACTTTGAAAGGAAAAAAAAAATTCAAAAGGACACATTTTTTAAATTTGGCATGCGCATAGATGGATGTCAAAATTGACATGTTTTCACCCTCCCTTCAAAACCTCATCATTGCATGTCGTTTTGGCTTGATAGAAGGTATTTGGATTAAATTGCAAACTGGTGTTAATTATTACCGTTACAACGTCTAGCTCAGATTTGGCATCTCCCATTAGAGATGAGTTAATCTTGTTTTATAAGGAATTAATATTCACACTCATTTTTTTGATATCCACATTTCTCTTTTTGTCTTTTAGAAAAAAAAATACACACACTTTTAATACTAAAAATAAAAAAGAAAGTGTAAATATAAATAAAAAAAAGTGTGAATATCAATTTCCATTTTATAACATGTCAAAAAAATTTAGATTAAAATCCACTTATTTTTCGGTAAGAAAAAAAGAAGATAGGGCCTGTTTTAACCCGGGGGTTTGATGAGTGGTCAAAGGTTACAGCTGCCGATGAGAGGTTACAGTCATCATTCATTCATCACATCAAAAGAAGAGAACAAAGACAAAGATGCAGAGGGAGGAAGAGAGGGAATCCAAAGGCATGTGAACGGGTAATATATATAATATGCACCCCGAAGCTCGAATTCCCGGTCTACGCCTCCGCGTGGCCCAATACGCCGCTTGATTTCTGCTGACATGGCAACACTAGTCAAACTCTTAGGGGCCCATCGTCAACGTAATGACGTGGATCACATCGACACGGTTGGTGAGTGGATGTTAAAAGTAACGCTTGAAAGCAACGTTTGTACGTCAGCATGTCAGTGTGCGGGCCTTCACGGTTTCTCATCCTTTTCGGGCTCGTCATTTTCCCCTTTTGTTTTTGTTTTCCAATGCGCTCCTCTATTGGGCTTTGTTTTTCTAATGGGCTCCGGTTTCTATTTCCCGAATTTCATGAATTTTCCCATAAAAACCGGTCCATCCTAATGGAAAAAAGCTAAACCACATATGGTAAATTACGGTTTCAAAAAATGCGTAACATGCGTTGTTGAAGAGTTTTTGAGAACGTGAGAAATTATAAGAATAGTAAGAAAAAAGTGTGTCGGATTTTTTAAAACATTTTTGGTGAAATAAGTACTAGAATAAGGATCTTATTACTCCAACATAGTGATTTGAAGTGTGATCGGAGTATTAGGACACGTAATAGAACTTACCATGGTCTTATTCGACTATATAAATTGGTTATCGTTTTATATTTACGTTATTTATATGAAAAATTAATTTGATCGAACATCAATAGCCATTTCAATGACCTATATTTTGTCTTTAGACTAATAAGTTGCCGTCTATTAGAATCTCCCTATATATTGCGTGCAAGTATACGATTCACTATCCATTCGATCCTTCTTCTTCTTTTGCATAGATTATTACCCTCCGAGATCAACAATGTGACCAAGATGCGTTATTTTTTCAATAATTTGAGAGTTACAAGGATCATTTGTGGAATATTAGTATTTAGTAGTATTGCTTTGACAACATAAGACCTAACTATAGTAAACTCCCAAGCCATTATTAGAGAATATTGGTGGCCACGTTGAAATTTTGTTTGACTACCAATACGAGTCTTTTGGTTAAATCCTAAAAGCATCTTTTACCTTGGCTTTAAATCTGAGGTTATCAAATTTTTTAAGTCTCAAGTGACAATTTTACATTCTACAATTTTACATCTTCAAGATGCTCATTCCAATCTACACGTCAAATTTAATATTTTAGGAAGTTTGGAGTAAAGTAATGAACGAAAAAATTTAACATCACATGTTAAATATGACATGAAAAAAATGATGTCAAATAACACATGAACATTTGGTTGGAGTTGCTTGCTTCACTTGACATGCCATGTAAAATTTCACATCCTTAATTGGAGACATTCTAAATGTTAATGTTGATTGAGGAGACAAAGCTATTGGAGATGCCCTAAATATTACTCATGTTTATAGAGGAAAAAAACAAAGCATTTGCTTTCAATATCGCTGTAAAATATCTTCGGTCCTATGATAGAATCGTCGGACCAAATTTCAGTCCCTAGTAGAATCGTAACCCCAATTATTTTATTCACTTTCAATTAGGAACAACAGACCCAGTGATCAGTGGCTCAAGAAACCCACCGCCTTAATCCCGGGTGCATCGGTTCAGGCTCACCCGACCCGGAATGGGAGATGCAGCAATGCTGATCAGCCCATCTGACAGCTCATTTCGGCACGTAGCTTAGATATAATCCAAGTGTATGAAAATCTAAATTGTCTATTACTCGAATCTTAATACGAGCCTTCAATTGTTGAGATAAACAGTCAGATAAATCACTCAACACTACTGCTAAGAAAGGTGTTTAGCAGCATCCCGGATCCGACCCAACCGGACCCGGGGCCCTGCTGCCCGGGGGCACAGGGGCCCCGCTGCCCGGGGGCACAGGAGCCCCTACCCTTCAACCACCAATTTGCAATCCTATGGAGCAGAAACGTGATTATGAGAGCCTTAGAGACAAAATTTGATTATGTCTCTTTAGAATAATATGATCAGAATAGTAAGATCTTCACACCCGTTCAAAAAAATTAAAAATTGGACCATTTAAATTTTTAACCAATTTTTTAATATATAAACGGTCTAAAAAATTTATTGCCCTCAAATTTTCACTCCGATTGAATCGGTACAAAGATCTTATTATTCTTATCATATTATTCTAAAGGGTCGTAATTCATTTTTATCTTTAGAGCTCTCATATTAAGTATATATTCTTTATTAGGACCCTATGGAGCATAAATGTGATTATGAGAGCTCTAGAGATAAAAATAAATTATGACCCTTTAGAATAATATGATAAGAATAACAAGATCTTTTTACCGATTCAATCGGAGTGAAAATTTGAGCAATAAATTTTTTTAGACCGTTTATATATTAAAAAATTGGTTAAAAAATTAAGTGGTTCAATTTTTAATTTTTTTAAACGGGTGTGAAGATCTTACTATTCTGATCATATTATTCTAAAGAGACATAATCAAATTTTGTCTCTAATGCTCTCATAATCACGTTTCTGCTTCATAGGATTGCAAATTGGTGGTTGAAATTTTTTATTTAATTAAAACGGTGCCGTTTCCAGAGTGTGGGTAGGGTGTGCCCCCGGGCAGCAGGGCCCCCGGGTCCCGACCCAACCCACCCCAACACCAACAGTACGTACAAAACTTAAATACAAGATCTATTAATGGATCTGACCGAGTGGGGCACCATTGTGTACAGAACTACAGATTCCCTCCATATTATTACTCGTATTTTTTTTGATCGGCTCCCTCCATATTATACTATTACCATTAGTTGTACTCGTATATACGATCTTGCTCTACTCACTGGCTAAAACGCCATCTCTCTCCTCTAGGAAATTGTGAATTATTGTTTGTTTATATGGGGTGTTGAATTGAAACCCCATATTCTATCTAACCTCTTCTCAATCCCTCATTTCTCACTGTCGTCTACCTGGGTTCAGAAGCAGACCCAAAAACCAGGGCTCAACAACTCCTGGATAGCCCTGCATTTTCCCCATTTCGCTTCTGAATCCACCATTTCCCTTCGAAACTCTCAACACTACGAACTACATACAGAAAACCCCAAACAAATCCAACCAAAGCACCAACCCCCATTTAGCTTAAACAAATAGGAAAATCATTTTCACCCCAAAAAGAAACCGGAACAAACCGTGATGGATCTCTTCTCTTTCACCCCCTTCCCTCTCATTCTCACCTTCTCTCTCACTCTGCTTCTTCTTTCAAAAGGTAAAATAGAGAAGTAAAAACAAAATGTAGCATTTCTTCATCTGGGTTTCCCTCACATTCATCTATAATGAACTGGGTTTCCATATATACCAAAGATTAAAGCTTTTAAGCTAACAAATTTTTCATGCTCTGTTTGTTCACATCTCAGGTGTTTTGGGGGCTACATTCACCTTCTACAACAAATGTGACTACACAGTATGGCCTGGAATCCTAGCAAATGCAGGCAGCCCTAGTCTCGACAGCACTGGATTCGAGCTCCCCACTGACAGCTCACGCACGTTTCAAGCCCCAACCGGCTGGTCGGGCCGGTTCTGGGCCCGCACCGGGTGCAACTTCGACGGATCCGAGTCCACGTCCTGCTCCACCGGCGACTGCGGCTCAGGCGAAGTAGAATGCAACGGCGCCGGAGCCGCGCCCCCGGCGACCCTAGCCGAGTTCACTCTAGGTACGGGCGGGCAGGATTTCTACGACGTAAGCCTCGTGGACGGGTACAACGTGCCCATGATAGTGGAAGCGAGTGGCGGGTCGGGTATGTGCGCGTCGACCGGGTGCGTGACCGACTTGAACTCGCAATGCCCAGCCGAGTTGAGGGTGAGTGACGGTGGGGGGTGTAAGAGCGCGTGCGAGGCGTTCGGGAGTCCTCAGTACTGTTGCAGCGGCGCGTATAACTCACCCGCGGCCTGTAAGCCGTCGATTTACTCGGAGATGTTTAAGTCGGCCTGTCCGAGGTCGTATAGTTATGCGTATGATGATCCTACGAGCACGTTCACGTGTGCCGGTGCTGATTATACCATCACGTTTTGCCCCTCCACGCCAAGGTAAGCAAACATACATTCCTTTGCATTTTTTCAATTATTTACTCCTAGTAACCTTTTTTTTTAACGTTAAGCGGTGAGAGATTTATTTTCTATAACCGAACATTACATCAATTAACATCAATTTTGTGAGGTCAGGTTAGTCACACTCAAATACATGACAACAGAAACCAAGTTTGGAGGAGTTGGTTGTCTCATGTTCAAGTCCCACTGGCGGGTTTGAGGTTTAAAGCTATGGACAGCCTCTGAAACCTGTTAACTAGCATACTAAAACCTCGCCAACACTCACTAATGTATAACTAATGTATAAAGTGTAACCAAAAAAAAAAAAACAGGGCACGAATAATTTGATGACTACAACTACACAAAAGAACTAAGAATAGACAAGATTTGACTCATTATCCTCCCAACAGAGTGCAGTTGTGGAAACCTGGCCTAATTGCTGTCCGGAGAAGGCCCCTAGAATCCCATGTAGCAACTTTTTGATTGAGAGCAATAAAATGTCACTCTTAGTAAACTAGGCTGCTGCTTTAGTTGGTTTGCAATTTTCCACTTGGGGATTAATAATTTTCACTTTCCTTTTGGACCATTGCTTTTGGTTGTATGATGCATATTTATATGGTATTCTTTTTTCTGTTGAGGAGCATACGTACAAGAAACCAAGAATAAAGAGCTTGTTATTATTGTAATAATACCCTCCTGTTAAAGTAAAATGTCGGAATATTAGCTAGGATTGAAGATCATTCTGCCCGTTAAAAAAATGGTTGTAAGAAGATCATCCTGTTACTTTCACGGAAGCCAAATATACTAATGCTTTGAGTAAGTGGAATGTTTGCCTCGTCTTGAACTTCAAGATTCCGGAATTAGTCATGGTGTTTACAAGCTAACCCAATATCCGTTTATTAGAAAATAAAACGATTAATTATTGTAATTCCTGCCGAATTACCACTCCCAAACATTAGTTAGGACTGATCCCTACCTACAGCTTTGGTACATTTGTGTTCTCTAACACTTGAATACAAGAATGTACTCCTACAAGGCTATGTTACATGTGACGTGCATGTGTGCGTGTCAGTGTGTGCATGTGGATATGTAGAGGGGATTGTCAGGGCTTCGGTTCACAGTTGATATTCTCATTTCTCTCTATACTTTGTCTATATTTTGGGATTCAGTTTAGTTTTTTTTTTTATAACGGAATTATCTGAAGTTTTGCCACCAATGCATAAAAATTGACTACGGCCCATTAAATTTCCACCTAAAAAACCTGACTTTGGATGATTTATTAATATACGCTGCACAGATCATTTATGTTGTGCAGTCATTTTAACGTGTATTCATTTTTTTTACCTGCAGTCAAAAATCTGCTAGCTATTCACCACCCCCACCCCCACCGACGACTGCGGATGGGTCTGGATCTGGGTCAGGGTCAGGGTCAGGATCTATGGATTATTCGGGGTCAGGGACTTTTGGTTCTGGTTCAGAAACGATGGGTTCGGGTTCAAGCTCAGGGACTATGGGTTCGGGTTCAGGCTCAGGGACTATGGGTTCGGATTCGGGCTCAGGGACTATGGGTTCGGGTTCAGGGACTACGGGCTCGGGTTCAGAAACGATGGGTTCAGTTTCAGGGTCTGGATCTGCATCTGAAGCTATGTTATCTGATGGGACGTATCTAGCTCGTTTGGCCATGGGTGATTCAACCAGGACTCTCTCTCCCTCTGCTTTGCATTCTGCTCTTATTGCCTATGCAACTTTCTCTTTTATCTTCTCTTTTCTCTACTTGTAGACTGTGGTCTCTCTATCTCGCTCTCTCTCACGGCAAATGGCTTTTCGGGGAATGGGGTTTTGGCTTTTTTAGTTGTATTAGACGTGATGGATTAATCCAGATTGTAAACCACCAACTTCCAATTCTCCCACAAAATCAGTGTTCATATAAGCAAAACGTCTTTTAATTTTTCCTTAGTTTGGACATGAGCCTTGGCTTTTTCTTGTTTTCAAAGCTTTTCAGGTTATATTGTATAAGGGTTTTTGAAGCAAAAAAAGTGACAATTAGAAGATGTTTTCAGTAGAACATTGAGGGTCGACAATTCCTAGGGACTCAATCCCACCATCAATTAACTGGGAGTCTGAAAAGCTGGGGCAAAACCCCATATATGGACTAGCCTCATAAGAGTTGCCTAGGAGCTTTCGAAGCTCAGATCTATGTTCCAGGTCTTGAGCCGGTTAGTTACTTGAATGGCTGTTGGTTGGAGTAAAGAAAGTAAAGATCAGAAGAGATTTGCCGTGACTGTGAGCTTGTGCGCGAAATGTGAAAGCGTATTTAGACTGTTGGTCAAGTATGAGAAGGGATTTCTCTTTGCGGGAATTGCAAGCATTGCTCAGCTTTCTCGTCTTTGCCTGACTAGACTCTGTTTGTTCGATTATGAAAGAGGAAAAAGTTAGTGGAATGGAATCATTTTTCCCTTTGATTTGCTAAATCTAGCTGTAGCTTCCTCATGATGGGGTGGTACTACTATTATTCCTTTGTTGAAATTTTTTGCAATACTCTGTTTGAATATAAACTGGTGGAGCCCTCGACGAGAAAAGGAGATGATATTGAAATCAAAGAATAAATTTAGCTTTTCTCCACTTGATGATCTTCTCATCTCTTTTGGGCTTTTTGTTTTCTCTCTGTCGATAAATGTATTCACGTCCTTGATCGAGAAACCGCTGTGGGAAATTATCGAGGTTGTGAAGAGGTCGTAATGTTTTGTGGGTCCAATCCACTAATCATCTTTATTGTAAGCCGAAAGCAAAAGGGGATCAATTTGATTGCTAGATAATTAATCATGCTATTATGCAAATTTGATCTTAATAGTTCTGTCGGGAGAAGCCATTCTGGAACAGTCACAATGAATAAGGTGATTCTGATCATCTACCCCACTTTGGAACAGGATTATACAGGACTGAAAGATGGAGCGTACAAGTTATGTTCAAGGACAAAAAAATAAATGTGAAAGGTGCTAAAACTGAACCTAAAATTAGAGAGAGCTATTATTGGTTGTCATAAGAAGACTACGGGGGACTGGGGGAGCAGAAACATGAGCAACAAGTTTATGGAGCATCATCCAAATGTCTTGATCCAATGATGCCGGATTGGGAAAATGGGAAGGAAGAAACGTAGAGAATAAAAGGATAAAGCTCACCATCTAAGTTAGAAAGTTAGTGAGATACAAATTGACACCACCCAAGGAGGATTTAACGAGGGGCTGGGAACCGCTCACCGCTCTAAGAAATCCACCTAAGAGATACAAAAACGGAAAACTCGTCACCTATCAGAATCTATCGAAGGATAAGAGTTACAAGAAGAAATATCTTCTCACTAGCCAAAAGCTATTTTAATACAATACTCAAAACTACTCATTTCATTCATAGTAACAAATTGTATAGGTCACTTGAAACAACCCTCAAAGGGTAAGAAATGACACTTTTGTGTTTGGAACATCTTTTGAAATTTTTTTTGAAAAAATAGTAGGGGTAATAAGTGGAGAGAGATAGAGAGAGAAATGATTGAAAGTAGAAGGAATCTTTTGAAAAATACTTTTCAAATAGAGAAGCAAACACAGTTACGTTTTTAAGATACGAATCAAAAAGACTTGACCATAGACTAATTGAAATATGTATTTGACTCTTAAAATTTAAAAAACCTCGGAAACTTAAAAAGACTTATAAATATTTTGACTAGAAACCAAAGAGACACGTTACGCGTTAACTTGAAAACTGAAAAGACACTAGGAAATATTAATAATGAAGACACATGTTATCCATATAATTGCCACGTAACTACCACGTCATCGAGGATACGCTTTGGCGTCATCCAAATACAACAAACCCGGGGGGCCTGCTGTGCACCTCTGCACAACATCCCTGTTGTGTATCATCTCCCCCGCCCATCTGGGTTTTGGATGATTTGAATTAAAATAAAAAATTTCTAGGGAACAGTTTTGAAATACAACTGAGCTGTTGTGCATGTGGTGTTACAGTAAGTGACAAATCAAAGGATTCCGCGGGCCAATGTATGGTTTCATCACCTCTACAGAGTGAGAATGTTGAGTTTGCACTTGCGTAGAGCCTTATGTAACACATGCAAATCCCGTATTCACCCAAAAACCCAAGGAAGAAATAGGAACCATGGTCATCTCTGTGACCCTATAGCACCCCGGTTTCCCATTCTTTGAGGAGCTCATCATCTAAAATGAGTATTTGGTAGGTTATGAGGATTGTAATCTGTTAAGCACATTCAGATTCGGTAAAAAGGGCATCGATAGCCAGTAAAAAAAGAAGCTGCTATCAATGCAGTGCTATCCGGATAACTATCCCGTTTACAAAAGGGCTTGAGAATTCTTCTCTCAGCGCTGCTTAGTAGTCATCAAACAAGAAATGAAACTCTGGAAGGCTATGTTTGAGAAAATGAGCAGCCAATGGGTCCCCGATTGGTGTGATGTTTCAAAAAATTCAAGTCTGGCATTGCATCAAATGATTCTTGGCTACCAATCTCCGTGTGCGCCCTAGCTATCCTTACAAAGAAATTAAGAAGCCCGTCGTTTTTGTAACTACTTTTGGTCGAGCAGGTTGTGTTTGATAGATGGACGGAAGGGAAAGGGAAAAAAAAAGGAAAGAACTTAATCTCCTTCACGCTACACATGTTGTGTAGTTGAGAAAAGTGTGAGAAGTAGTGAAATCAATCCTACTGATATCGTGTTGGCCTTATTATTTTGTTATTTTGCCTTCTAATTCTGCATGTAATACGGAATCCCAACGCTTTTGTTTTGTAAGACAGACTAGAGATGCCTACATGGGGAGTGACATATTTTACCGGGTTTTTTTGGCTAATAGCAAATGGTAGTGACTTCCGAACAAGGTTTTAAACATGAGATACATGCCACGGATTTGGAACTCTAATACTGATTACTGACAGCTTACTGTTTGAAATTGTTCAATATTGATTGATACAGGTCGTATTAGTAATACTTATATAAGTATGTCGAAGCCACTGTTTACGAATGTGATCAACTCATCATTTGATTAATCGATGTATATTCTACAGATTCAAGCTGCTATAGATCATGCTCTCAACAGACAACAACTATATCACCAAATCAAAGTTGAATGTTAAAATGTCTCGTCTCGTCACTTTTACACAGGGAGAAAGTTGAATTGACAGATCTGTTACCATATGTTACAGTCACCTGATATTCACCTAAGAATCCATAGAAGCTATAAGCACCATGTTCATCTGTCTGGCCCTGTTCAGGCCCAGTTTGCCATTCTTTCAAGAGTTTGTCGACTACATTACCGGCTGGAAGGTTATTAAAGTCGTTATCAGTTAGGCACATTTGGTAACAGCCATTTGGATGCAAGGCAGTCCACATCATAATCCCATGAACGGATGGATGAGAGAAGCCTTCTCTCAATACTTCTTCTAGATAAATAGCCTGAAAAAGAAGGGGAAAATCAAGTTAGGCATAAAAAGTGACGCAAACTTGCTTGCCTCAACTTATTTGAGAATTGTACCACCCTTGGCAAAACAGTGATACTGCTGACATACTGAGATATCTTTATGCGGGCAAAAGCAACCTAAAAGAAGACCCATGTTCCGTCAAATCTGCCTTAACCTAAGGGGCATTTGGATGGATCGGATGTGGTTCTTTATGAACTCAATGTTTCGATGTTCGTTAGTCGTAAGTTAATGTAGGATATTGAAATCTAACTTCTCTTCAGTCTGCTCAGATGGTATTATTGGGCCACTATGAGATCCTTTCGATGATCTAAATCATTCATTTTCTAGGCCTCTTGGCATAGATCATTGTATGGAAAAGCGGAATGGACTCATAACCATAGCGGATTGGTCATAAAAGAGCAAATGACGAACACGATACCATCCATCGATGTGATCATTGAAATAAGCCTCGTGTTTGGCTGAGCTCAATAACACCATTCCGTGTACTGGAGAGAAGCTGGAACCTATCTGAGATTATATGGATTTTGCTAGATGTTCAGTTTTTTTAGTTCTTTTCTTTGTTTATGTCATATTTCATGATGCACCATTCTTTTCTCCACGCTTCCCTGCATCAAAAAGGTAAAAAGTAAAGCAAGTCGCAGTGTAGGCGAATTGCTCACCTGAGTTTCCTGATCAAGTTTGCGGCTAACATCAACTTCAGTTAGCCAAATTGGAAGCCCAAGCGTAGCCAACTTATCCAGCACAGCTCTTATCAAAGCAAGGTTTGGTACTGTAAAATGACCCTCCAAACCAATTCCATCCATTTCCACTCCACTTTCCTTCAGTTCCCTCATCCTTTCAATATACACGTCAACTGTAGAATTCTCATCACTGCAAGTCTCCACCACATTAAACTCATTCATAAACAATGTCACTAAAGGGTCTGCCTCATGCACTGTCTCAAAAAAGTGCAATGTGGCATTAGGGCCAAGCCTTTGCTCATAGAAATCATAGTGAAGCATTTCGTTACTAACATCCCAATGGATGAATTCCTCTTTGTATTTGCTCATTAGGCTTTCTATTCGCGAGCTGACAGCTGATTGCAGCTCCAAACCAGTTAGGTTCCTAACCCATTCTGGTATGTATTTTGGGTCTTCCCAGAAAATGTTGTGCCCTCTGGCGACGATTTGATTTGCTCGAACAAATTCCAGCATTTGGTCTGACGTGGTGTAGTTGATCTGTCCAGGTTTAGGCTCTGTTGCTTCCCACTTGAGTTCGTTTTCAAAAACTACCGCGTTGAATCGCTCAACGAACCAATTCTGAATCAGTTTGAAACAATTCGATGTGTATCAACTTTAGTGACCAGAAAGTTCAAAACTCTAGTATCTTCTAGCTTAGATTTGCAGATAATTCATGTTTTTGTCCTAGTATATGAAAAGAGTTTATAGGCTGAAGCAATACCTGGTATGGAACATTTCCGAGGATGGTCTTTGCTATAGCAGATCCAAAGGGGAAATCTTTTGAGACTTGCTTTGCCATAATCTCTGCCCCTTGCAATTTGTCTCCATGACCATCCGAAACATGAACAGTTACTGCACGCTTCCTTTCCTAGAACAAAACAGGAGGAAAAACTATATTGGTGACTCTTCCTAGAATGTTTCCCTCTGTATTCAAGTCCTAATGCTTTGTTTCGATGTGACAACTTTTGGAATTCATAACAATTTCGAATTGGAATCTAATCTTTCGTATAGTCCTTACACTGTTAATCTTATTCTGCCGGTTCATTCTCCATTGCTCTTTGGTGAAGGGCTGCAAAGAAGCACTTGCAATGGATATATTGATGTTGCTGTCATTTGAATTCTGCGAAGCAAACAATGGAAATTGTCAATAAAAATTGGCCATTTTGGCCTTAAATCATACTCGGTTAGTCATTTTGTTTAGTCCTTAGATTTTCGTGATTTTGCAAATAGATCGGTCTTTATCAATAAACCACATGCATTCTAACAAAATCTTGAGTACAGATCCACCTGAAAGTACAGAAGAGAAAAATTTGACGATGAAGTTAATTCGAATCCACCCTTGAGAAAAGACCAGCATCCATATTTAGTTACAACAGTCCCTATGCAATTGTAGATTTCATGTTCAGTCATCAGCCTTGCCCTCACATGAGCTGAACTTGCACCATTTATCTGCACCCAACCTGTTTGAGATCCAAGGATTTTTATCAGATAGTTATTTTCCTTAGATTTATACAACTTGCTTGATTTCAGTTGGCACGGCAGCGGCCTAGTGGTGTGCCACAGTTACCTGGCCAGATATTGCCTTCTCCCCCCTTGAGGTCGGATTCACCTAACTCCACAATGTTGTGAAATTTAGTAACACTAGGCATGGTGGTAGAACCACACCAAGTGGCTGTGCAAATGGGAAGCAAACCTCGTGTCATAATAAGTTCTGATACGGCAAAATGGATTCTCACTAGTCAACTGGACGTCCAATCTAGTTATGTATGAGAGGGACAGTGGATCCCTCTATTCCACTTCATTGACGACATTTCTTTGACAAACATGGTAGACCCACCATTTTGGAGACGAACGGTGGCAATTAAACTTTCCATTTGCTCATCACATTAAACTGTCTCTCTCAGTTACATTCTTCTAATTAGTCATTTTAGAGTTTGCGAAATTGTTGACACTTCTCTCCGGCTGGGGGATCCCACCCATTTCGTATGATCTTTCCATCCTAGCTGGTCATATGCACCTAGTTTTATTTGCAGATAATTTGAATATACTTAGCGGTGGCCTAGAATTCAACTTAACTGAGATGCTTGTCATGAATAGAATATTGTCGAGATTGTGCTAGTGATAAGTTTGGAAGAAGTAAACAGATGAACAACTTAACTGGAGAAGCAGTAAATAGTGCCTTGGGTGAGATTTTGCAACACAAAAGCAGGCCAATAATCTGTGTTTCCATTGTCACCGACAATTGGGTGGACATCCAGTGCCTGATTTTTTAGGATCCCTCCATTGTAAAGCGGCTCCTCCGGTTGCACTTTGCACTGTTTGAACAATAAAACCATAAAAGACTTGTTATAGTTGGTTGGGCTCGTGTTTAGCATGAAAAAGCTTGCTTGTTTTTGCCGTCTCTATTTTAGTCAAAAAGTCACCTAAGATAGTTCGATAAGCACAACGCAGATGCATTGCCTAATGAAATCCAAAATTTTAACACACTCATTACAACTAACCTTTGTGTGAGCAGAAGAATC
This sequence comes from Rhododendron ovatum, assembly GCA_019656835.1. NCBI lineage: Eukaryota > Viridiplantae > Streptophyta > Magnoliopsida > Ericales > Ericaceae > Rhododendron > Rhododendron ovatum. The sequence continues at coordinate 2,662,541 of CM033802.1, read as the reverse complement.
ATACAGGGGCCCATCTGCAGTGAACAAGTCACGAAAAAGTATTGGAAAAACCAATCAAATTAACATTGGGGAAATGTGAATGTAAGTCAGAGAGAGAGAGAACCGTATGGGGAAGCCAAGAAAGAGGCATGGAAGAGGAGGATAACCCCAAGGCAAAAGGATAAAGGGCCTCTCATACTCTTTCTGCTTGAACTTCACATCGGCTTCGAACATTGACAAGTAAAGAATGAACACCCACCATCTGTAGAGTGTGGGAATGAATTCATGCATACATTGTGTCCATTGGTAAGCTTTACAAAAGAATCCCAGAGAGAGAGAGAGAGAGGGGTACGTATAAGGGAACACAGTTCACAAGATAAATAGTAGGGGGGGTGACTGCTCAGTGAGAGAGAGAGAGAGAGAGAGAGAGAGAGAGAGAGATGTACGTATAAGGGAACACAATTCACAAGATAAATAGTAGGGCGGGTCACTGCTCAGTGCTCACTAGTGGAGGTGGTCACATGATAAGGAACAGCAACAGCTGCATTTTCATGCCAGAATTTTACTCGGATACATACATACATACATGTAACTACATATATATAGGACGGCTAGTTATTACGTTTGCCTTTGTGTCCATTTGTCACGCCCATACTGGTACTGATACTACAGGCCAGATGACTCCGAGGCAGAGCCTCTCTATCTATATTGTCTAGATGCCAAAGTGAATTGCATTAACAAACAAACGGTCCTCCGAGTCAATTTGGTGCCTTTTTCTTAGGAAACAAACATGTGCTGCTGTGCATCTCTTTTTCCGTACTCCTACAATTTTAGAGCAAAGCTGCCATTTCTGAGGCAGAAATCCTGTGACTAAAAGAGCCTATGCTGTTGTCTGTGAGTAGTAGGCCAGGGCCCATACTTTAGACGTAATGAGCCAATCCAACAAATAACATTCACATTTTTAAGTGACTTTGTTTACACCGAAAGTCTATGTCAAAATCAGAAGACTGACGAGAAATATTACGACTTTTTGCAACATTATTAACGGTATTTGGTGAGACCAAAATCATGTCAAATATCTAAGTCCTGAGATGATCCCCATTTCCTCTCAATGGCTCCTTGATGTCTCGATATTTTGCTAAACTCACCTACATTTCTCTCTCCCTGGCCTACTGGCGACACGAGTTCTCGACATGGGCAAACTCAAGAAATTCCAGTCCATTTACACTAATTAAACCCGCACATGCACATGTTGGATTCCTAATTCTAGGTCTCAACCCCAATACAAGCAAGAAAACAATAATTACAGAGATCCCCACAATAGAAGACATACCAAACAGTTACAACTTTCAAAATCTTGCAATTTACTCCTGTTATTTTTAGCAGGCCTCAAATGCCGTTACAATTTACTCCTATTATTTTTAGCAGGCCTCAAATCAGTTAAACATCCTAGCGAAAAGTCGCTTCAAGTCTTACAAATTTTTATTAGTCAAAAGGCTTTTACCAGAAAAAACCAAATTGAAAAGTTGATTTTTTTTTTCTTCTTCTTAAAACATCCCAATAGTGAGTGGTTGGAGAAGAAGGGACCGCATTTGAGGACCAATTTGAGATTGGATTTCGTATTATATGTACCTTTGCAGCACGAGTGTACTTTTTAAACTTCGAGCCGAAGAAAGATTCTGAGTCCAGTCCAGCCCGCTGGCCAGAGCCTGCGGGTGGCCTTCCGCTACCGAGCGTGGGGGTATGGAGCACTCATTGGCTTCAAAACTGCACGCCTAGCTTCTCTCAATACTAGCATTATTAAGGGACCACTGGGTAGTACTGCCGGTGGGGGTTTGTTTGTGTGTGTGTGTGTGTGAGATCTCACAGAGAGAGAGAGAGAGAGAGAGAGAGAGAGAGAGAGAGGGGAGTGGAAGTGGATACATGTGGTAGCAAAGCTAAAAAACAGAAGGATCACCATCACCGTCACCATCTTTGAAGCAGAATCAATATTAGTCACACCCCCTTTGGCATGGGTATTATCAAGACCTACAAAACTTTTTAAAATCCAACATGAAGTTGTCACCCTCTTGGGATATTGGAAGGATGTTTTGGCTTTTGTAAAACACTTTTACTTGTCACAATTGCCCACCAAAAGTCCACTTCGTACACATCCGTTCTTTCGCAACGTTAATTTCTTGGTGATCGTATCTAAGTCGAGATTTCACCCGGTTATCTCTCTAATTATGCATATTTAATTCAATAACCTTGTCCAACTGCATACGTTGGAGATCATCAAGCCAATCAGCCACATGATTTGAGGTGACCAAGGTGACCCATGTGACCCTAAGTTTACTCCTCATATCATGCCTTAGTTTCCTATATTTTCTTAAACTGTAATTATGTTTTGGTTTTGTCTTGTATATATAATTGCTGTAACTTGTAAATCTAGTGTAGTTTTGTTTCATTACAATATCTATTCTCTTGACAGCATATTCGTCTCTCCAAGTATGATGTGAAGTCTGCATAGTCGTATTTTTCAGGTATTGTGCTCGTTTGAAAAATTGTTGAGCATGTAATTTTAAGTTTTTAGGAGAATGGGCAAACGAGTGATCTCTAATGTATAAAATTTGCAGGGGTTTCAAAGCTAAAGAGGCTAGGGAATTGCTAAGATCATATCTTCGGCAAAACCATGAGGGCTGGGCTAGCATCATCCCATGGTTATTTTCTAACAGGAAAATGGAATTAGGAGCAAGTCTCCAATAGAACCATATTAGCAAACGTCAAAGCAATTAATATGATTATGACAGGAACATATTTATTACTCCCTTAGGGAAATTGTTTAACTTACTTCATGAAGTACCTCCGTAACTATATTCGAAATGATCCGCCCGAAGAACCCGAATGCACTTGAGAGAGAGAGAGAGAGAGAGAGAGAGATGAGGAGTGTACATGTCATTGAAGTGGAAATAGCATAGCTTTGAAGGTAAAAAAGAAAAAGAGAAGAGAAGGATCGCCATCTTTGAAGCAAAATCAATACTATCCAAATTTAGCCACTTTCCCTTTGGCATGGGTATTTCTAAGACCTACAAAACATTTTTGAATCCAACATGAATTTGTCACCCCCTTGGGAAATGGGGCGAGTTTTTTGCTCTGTAAAACACTTAAACGTATCCCGATCATTTATTGCGGACCAAAAATTCACATCATACACGACCGTTGGCCAAGTATCCCGATTCTTTCCCAATGGTAATTGCTTGGTTTGCTTTGAGGAAAAACCAGCTTATGGATCTTAAGCAGGCTGGCAATGCAAGTTATACATGCAGTAAAAGGGCTTTCAATGAATTTGGATCAGGCCTGCAAAAGGGTGCCTGTGAGTACTTTGCTGTTTCCTTTTCTTTCTTAGCCCATTGATTTCTCCTTTTTCCTGGTCCTGGGGGGTGGTAAATAACGAGAACTATACATCACATGCAGTAGTCATAATGAGCAGCCCTTATCATCAAAAGATGGGCAGATTGGTTTGGCCCAAACGAAATGAGAAAATGCAAGCCTACAATCGAGAAATTCAGTTCGAGTCCAAAAGCTAACCTTGGTTTCAGGATAGCCAATCTGAAGTGCATTATTGGAACATTCAGCTAAAATGTGTTGGAGAACACATCTAACTGATAACCAAAAAGAATTGAATTGGTTACAACAACAACGCTAAGGGGATAATCCAATACCAAATCCTGGGATGGGATGGGATATCAACGAGTAAATTTGCATCAATCAATCCCATACTACATATTTTCTTCCTATTTGACCATCTTTTAAGACAAGGCCATTGATTTCCTCGCCTTCTTGCTAGCGTAAATCTTGGCATAGACCTTCCTCGTCCTAATAACCAGCAAAACATCCAAACCGAATCCAATTACACAAGCAACTGACATGAGCACAAACACCAGCCTGTAACAATGTGCCCCAGTGCAAGTGTTGCCCCCTCCGGCAGTGGCTGTAGCCTGCGCATCGTATAAGTATCCAGCAAGAAGGCCAGAAAAGAGGAAGGAGCCAAGCGGAAGGTTGAGGATTAGAACGTTGTAGACCAGACCATAGTATTTGAGCCCGAATAGTTCGGAGGCAGTGGGAACCGTGATAGCAAGTCGGATCCCATAGCATATTCCGACAACTATTGAGCCAATGTATAGAGAGCCCGGCAAGGCCACAGCCATGATAATATAGCCAACGGCCATGAGAATTTGAGAAGCTGCATTCCAAAGAGGTCTCGGTGTTCCTGCTATCCTGTTACATAGAAAATGAGAATTAAATATGGACTAGTCGCTTCGTTTTTTTTCCGTAAGAAAATAGAATGTTATGTTAGAACTTGTTTGATTACTACGAGAGTCAACCTCCTGTCCATAGAAGTCAAACGCTAGACCCCACGCTCCTTTGGAGCACTGCACGACCATTGGGACAAACCCCAAGGTCGATGGAGTAGCTGTTAATTGCCTAGAAAGTTCGGATGTTGACTTGATTATAGTAGAGGTCTATATTTAGAAAACCATGTGAGCATCAGTTTCCATTGTTGGTACACAAGATTCAGCAAGCAATATTTGTCAGTTTGGTAAACCAGAGACACATGGGTTTGTGGTCTATGTTCTTTATGAGGCCCAAACGAACCCTTTAAGCATAGACAACATTTCCCTCTCTCATTTACTAATAATTTGACACCCTTTTTTGGCTTTTCAAGAGTAAAATTCTTATCCTGCTGTTGTAAGCAACCTAACAAAAAAACAAAACTCTAAAGGAAACAGAAAGAAAGAGAGCAAGCCAACAAGATGCACGGCTACCATAATAAGGGTTTAAATTTCCGAAATTGAGGATCCACAAATAATATCCCTACCCTAATGAAATTTGATCTTTACAGAAATAATTAAGAACGTGAGGCCGACGGACTTTAATTTTGTGAAAGTTGAAAGTTTTCCCTCGGTATATTTTCCTCAAATCACAAGCAAGAAATCACTAGCGACGGTAATAAGCCTTTCATAAAGTTCATTTCTTCCAGAAACAAAAACAAAAAACTTTCGCCAACGTAATGTGATTGCAGTTTGCAACTACCAACTTTAGACCCTAAAAAATCAACCCACCAAAGCATTAGAGTTTGAATAGAGAAAAGTAATGCCAACTGCGGATACGAAATCAGTATCAAAGCTGACAAGCATGCAATTTCACCACTAGGCCCACTTGCACTCCTTGGTAGCATTCTTTCTTTCTTTTTTGTTTTTTTGGTCAAATGGAAATTAATTGGTTGCATTCTTTCAACTCTCAACTTCTCAACCCCTAGTTTAATTTACCAAATCCAAGGAAGTTTTGTTTACTGGAACTCCAATTCTTAGCTTAGCCCTGAAGGCTGAAGCTATGGAGGAAAAATGAGACCCAGTATCTCTATTTCTTGCTTGTTTGATTACTACGAGAGTCAACCTCATGTCCATAGGAGTCGAACCCTAGACCTCAAGCTCCTTTGGAGCACTGCACGACCATTGGGCCAAACCCTAAGGTCGTCGATGGAGTAACTGTTAGTAATTGCCTAGAAAGTTCGGATGCTGACTTGGTTATAGTAATAGAAGTCTATACTGTGTGAGCATCAGTTTCCATTATCGGTACACAAGCTACAGCAAGCAATAGATTATTGTCAGTTGGGTAAACCAGAGACCCGTAAAGGGTTTGTGGTCCTTGTTCTTTTATGAGGCCCAAAGGAACCCTTTAAGCATAGACAAGACAACATTTCCCTCTCTCATTCACTAACCCTTTTTTATGCCAACCTTTTTTGGCTTTTCAAAAGTAAAATTCTTATCCTGCTGTGCTGTTTGTAAGCAACCCAACAAAAAAATCGAACTCTTACTATTAAAGCAAACAAAAAGAAAGAGAGCAAGCCAACAAACTCGTAGATATATTCCTATAGTAGTATAGCATAGTAACATCACAAGAGTTCTAATTTTCCGAATTTAGGATCCACAAATAATAAATATCCCTAATGAAATAAAAATTTGATCTTTATTTATAGAAAAATAAACTAGTATATTAAGAACGCGAGGCTGATGGACTTTAATTTTGTGAAAGTCTTCACTTCAGTATATTTTCCTCAAATCACAAGCAGGAAATCACTAGAGTCGGTAATAAGCCTTTCATAAATAAATAAATAAATAATCATTTCTCAAAAAAAAACCACTTTTGCCGACGTAATGTGATTGCAACTACCCACTTTAGACCCTAAAAAATCAACCCACCAAAGAGTTAGAGTTTGAAAAAGAGAAAAGTAAAATTCCAACCGCGGTTACGAAATCAGTATCAAAGCTGACAATTCAACCACTACCCCACTTGCACCCATTGGTTGCATTCTTTCTTTTTTTGGTAAATATAAAAAACAACATGCTGCATTAACTCTCAACTAATCAACCCCTAGTTTATTTAAAATTTACAAAATCCAAGGAAGTTTTTTTTACTAGTACTCCAATTCTTTGCTTAGCCCTTAAGCTATGGAGCACTTCCGACTTGAAACCACATAATATGCATATATCAACATATCAAACTCAACAATTGTCTAAATGGGTTGGTATGTGAAATTATCCTTTTGTCCTCCTTCAAAACGTATCAAATTCAAAGCATCTCTCGTCGATAAATCAATAGATGTGGGCAAAAAAAAGAAGTTCCGATTTCTTTTACCACCATCGCTTACCAACTTAAGTTCGGGAATGAATGTAAAGCCTATGAAATCACTGCCTTTGCCACCAGAAAGCTTGGTCTAAAAGAATCAATCTTTCTCAAGTTAAGAAGCAAGTGCAAGTTCATGTGAAAGTTCACCTAATACTCGATTTGGATATTAGCTTGATATGAATTGTTAGATCCATCCTAAAGTTAACTTTCGACACAAACAATAATCCAACATGGTATAGAGCTGTTATTTCGTTTCCTTTCACATGTACTATAATTTCTAACAATAAAACGGAATAGTCAACGATTTTAGCAGACTTTCGAAGCAAGTACGGAGTAATTATATGAATCTGACAGGAAAGATAATTTAATCACTTGGGAACTTACTTGATGAAGTACTCCGAAACCGTACCCGAAATGATCCGCCCGAAGAACCCGAATATACTCAGGAGTGACACAAATATGGACACATCCGTGTACCCGAGTGCCAATCCGATTTGCCCCATATTGTTCATAACCGTCAAACCCGTCCCCACTCCGCACAGAAACGACACGAACAGAATCCAGAAATCAACCGTCCTCAGCGACTCGAATATCGTGTGTTCCTCTCCGATCACCGGCGGCCGCCTCTCAACCACCACCACCGCCTCTGTCGCCACCTCCTCCGCTTCCTCTTCCTCCGTCTCCTCCTTCTTCTCTGTTTCTTGAACAGCGATACTTTCTTCATCCAATAACAGCGGTTCGGTTTCGGTCACGTGACCCTCCACGTCCGAAATCGAGCCTGAACCGGACCGAACCTGGTTCTTGATTGATATATAGATTGGTATCAACAGAGGCGAGGCTAACAGGAATAAAAGAATAATAGCAAATGCTAATGAAAAGGAGCTGCTGTGGGTCCCCGTGACGTCGTAAACCAAGAGGTACACGGCGACGATAACGGCGAGGGTGTTGATGACGCCGAAGTAACGGACTTCTTCTTTCTCCTCGACGGCGGTGGAAGACGGCGGAATTTCGCGGAGGAAGAGGGCGGCGACGAAGCAGACGGCCAAGGGGATGACGGCGAGCATGAAGAGGAACGTCGAAGCGTCATCGGAGAACAGGGCAACGCATAAGTCGGTGAAAATTGCGGTGCTTAGACCCACATAGCCTTTGAGGATTCCTGAAACGGGTCCCCTGTTTTTTCTGAAGTTTCGAATGCAGGTGACAAGGACGGCCGTGTTCATCCATGTGGTGCTGTTGCCTCCTAAGCAGAGGAATATACACATCTGCGCTCACAATTTCAACAACGATTTGTTAGGTGCTCTGTAAAAAGATGGAAACTTTTGATTGTGGGTGAAAGGTTCAGTGTGTAAAGATTGAAACTTGTTTCATGTAATAATCAAGAAAGTGTTTGTTAAGTATCGCAATGAAGCAGGTGAAATAATTATGGGTTGATTGAAACTTTTTCGGTTTTTTATTGATAAGTAACAACTGGAGTTGGTTGCTCTATAAAGCGATTGAATTGTATTTTGAGGAACAGTATGATAGGAAAGAGGAGGAAGGAATAAAAACTATAAATTTTCATTTCTTTTCTTACCAAATTACTCAATCCAAAGGGACCTTGTGAGTCTCAATGATGAAGGTGAGATTGTGGGTTGATTAAATAAAGATTGAAACTTTTCCATTTTGCAGTCAAGAAAGTGCTCGTCAAATGTCGCCATGAAAAAAGTGAGATTGAGGGTAAAGATTGATCAATCTTTTACATGCTTGTAGTCAAGAAAGTTATAAATTGCTTGATTAAATGTCTCAAACGAAGAAGGTGATATTTTGGGTAAAGATTGAAACTTTTTCATGTGGTAGTGAAGAGAAAGTGCTTGATTATTTAGAAGTGTGGGAATAAAGAAGGTGAGATTGTAGGGGGCTCACCGCCCAATAAGGCAGAGGACTGATGATCTCAGCGACAACAAGCCATTGGACGCCGTAACCGATGAATCCTTCGATGCCCCCGATGAGGAGGAGGAGAGAAGGGGAGATGTGGTCGGAAGCAAGGCCGGGGAGGAGGCCGAAGGCTTTCCCGACGTCTTTGGCGACAGAGAGGTTGTTGAGTTCAACTTGAGTGAGATTCATTAGGGTCTTGAGGGCGTCGGAATAATTCGAGAAGGTGTAGTTGTTGCCGGATATGGCTTGAACCCACACGGCCATGACAAATCCCAGCCATTTCGAGGCGGCAGTCGACGGCGTTATTGTGAAACCCATATTTTGATTTTTTGGGAAGCAAACCGTCCTCAGAAGAATTGAAGGGACGCTACACTGAAAAAGAAGAGAGACTGAGACTGAGAGAGAGAGTCTTGCTAACGCTATTTATAAAGAAGAGTCTTTTGATTAAAAATGGGAAAAAATCTTTTAGTGGGATGAACGTGGTTAATATGTGATTTCTTTTACTTATGATTTTTTTAGATAGTGATAATGTCAAAATTATTTTTATTGGTGTTAAAATTCTGGTGCATAAAAGTCATGTATACTGCATATGGTACAAATTTTATGTACACTAGAATTTTGACACTAACAAAAATAATTTTGGTATTATCATTTCCTTCTTCCCCCCTCCATCACCCCATGGCCAACCCCTTTCAGGTTTGCTGCTATCATATCTTTCGACAGCGCGCAATATCATTAATCGCGCAATATTATTCATCATAATTTAGAATACTCAAAATAAAAATTATTCTTAGTTTTTGTTAACGGCTAAAATATTATATTATATATATATATATATATTAATATTATGCAAACTAAACTCAAAAAAAGAAATTGGATGAGGCCAAGATGCCCCACGGTAGCTGACATAGACTTGCATTTGTTAATTCTTATAACTACCCCAACCCTAAGCTATACAAAAGGATGAAGTTTAAACCTTAACCAAATTTTGTGGTTCCTAAATGCAAAAAATGGTAGAACACCACAGATAGTGTGGTTGGTTTGTTACTCTTCCTTCTGATTGAGAGTTTTAAGTTTGAATCTTCAGCACTGCCGGCTCTGGGCTAAGGCCCAAGAGGGCCTAAGCCCCCCAAAAACTGTCAAAAAAATAGGATTCGCACTTATTTGTAAGACCTAGTATATATGTGTTAATTTGGGACCCAATTTTAAACCCAATAAGATATTCTACACTTAAGACCCAATGGTCCAGAAAAATGGAACACGGAACCGTCGGAACACAAGAAAAAAACAAAAAAGGAGGAATAACAAAAGGTCACGGGATTGCTAAAATCTTTGGGGTCCTTCAAAAATTATTCAATGTGGTGGGTGCATGGATACATCTTTTTTTCCCTTAAACACTACTACTCTGGGTGCATGGGTTGCTTAGAATCCTATTGACTATACTTGTTACCGTTGCGTCCGGAGAGAGAAGCTTTTCAAGGTTGAAGTTGATCAAGTTTTATCTTCACCCAACTAATTCACAAGAAATGTTAAGTGGACTGGCCATCCTATCCATCGAGAATGAAATGGTAGAGGAGATTAATTGTGAGGGCATAATTAATACTTTTGCTGCAAAAACTTCAAGAAAAGTGATGTTTAAGTAAAGATAATGATGCTTTTAAAATAGTGTGGTATGTTATATTTTTTGTGCGGTTTTCTGCTTTAAATACATGTTTGTGGTTTTGAAATTAAAGTTCATTTATCGACTTTTTATTTGATTTTCGTTTACAATTATTAAGGGTTTTACTTTTCGAAAATCATCTTAAGTCTCCAAAATTTCAGAGCCGGCCCTGATCTTCTGGCAAAGCAAAATTGCAAAAGTTGGTATTAAGAGCAGTTGACTAATAAATATTGGTGTGCAAAACTGACTCAATAATTAATTGATATATATGAAGTACAAAATCTAGTATGAACAAGAGATATTAATAGCACAAGTAACAAACAATTTAAATAGAGTAATTTGTTTCTTATGAACATTTTCTTCAGGACGCAGCCTCAGGGTACGTAGGGAAAAAAAATTCAGTGCCGAGTAATAATATATACTTATAAAATATATTGTTATTATCAATATAAAAATGCATTTGATTCGGACCTCTCCTAAACACAAATACGTAATACGTACGCCACGGTCTACTAAATAAACATCTTGAATTATCACATAAGACCTTTCGCAGGGGCGGACCCACGTTGGGCACGTGGGTGGGGTCACGTGTCCCATGCCTTTTTAAAAAATAATAATAATAATTTAGATATAAATAAAAAAAGTTAGTATTAACACAAACCATTTAGCATGGTGTTGCAGTCGCTCCAAATTGTGAAAAGTTCTCGGTGACTGGATTTGATTCCCCTGTTTTTTCTTTATTTTTCTATTTTCATTCTACCTTTTATCTTTATTTGTCTATTTTTGTTCTATCTCTTTCCTTTATTTCTCCATTTTTATTCTACCTTTTTCCTTTAATTCTCCATTTTTGTTTAATCTCTTATTGTTTTCCTCCCAACCCACAATATTATGAAAATTAAATTACTATATCTTTTACTTTACTTGCTCTTGACTTTGACATTAATCTTATAGTTGTCATCGCGACAGTTGAAATGGTATTTTCAGCCATGAAGATTGTGAAAAATCGTTTGCAAATAAAATGAGTGATCAATATTCAATGGTTGAATGACTATTTAGTAGTGTACATACAGAGAAATATTTTTTAAGATTGTGAATAATAGGTGCCTCTAGTATGTGAAATTCCTGGATCCGCTACTAGCCTTTGTACGTCTTATTTTGTGTCTTGAGAGATCGTCTCCATGATTTCTTGAGCAGAACCCCATGTGCGCCAATTCCTGAGAGTATTATCAGTCAATGATTTTGTGTCTTGAGAGATCGTCTCCTTGATTTCTTTAGCAGAACGGCAGAACCCCATGTGCCAATTCCTTACAGTGTCAGTCAATGATGCATGTTAATTATACATAGATAATCGACACTGGTACCACGATAGACTGGATCAAAAGAAAGTCAGTGATCCCTCAAGCAAGACAATTATAATTTTTTGCATGTTTAATGCATTTATAGAGAGCTACAAAATCAACGATTCAAAATTCAAATCACCAGATGAAACGACGTTGGATTTCAATTTGATAACATGAGGGAAGTGTAAAATGATGCCGGGTTTCTTGTTTGATAATGAGGGATGAATTTTTTGCGCATATTTTTCCATGTTATTCGGCAGTGCCGACTCAAAGATATTTGAAGTCCAGAGCAGAAGTCCTAATAAGCGGGCATCTACCTCAGCATCTTCGAACTAAATTTTGCGAAATGTTGAGGAAAATTCAAGGAGTAGAGATTAAAAAACACTTCTCGTAAAGCATTTAAAGGATTTAAACTGTCACATGACCAAGAAGATATTACTCAAAGACAATTGAAACTCCTCAGTATTATTTAAACTATAAACTGTATTTTTTGGAGCCCTCCTTAGACCAAAAGAATTAGGAGCCGGAAGCAACAAATTTCTCGACTTGTCCAAATTTCTCGACTTCTCCTCTAAGCGTGCTCTAGTTATCGGCTCGATTAGGAAATTGATTGATGCTCTGGTAGAGACAGCACTGCACAGCATTCCTTTAGGTTTTTGTCGCACTCAGCCAGTACCACGGATGATTAACAACGAACGGGCCATGTTAATATGCGATAAGACCGTACACATATGGGTGGGGGGTGGGCCTCTCTATAATAAGACCATTGTCTTATCAGTTATCAATTCTGTATGGAGAATGATGCCCCCACCGAACCGTCCACCGCAGGCAACGGGCCCATTTCGGCTACCGGACGGCCGATCCGATCCGTTCAAAAATTCTATAAAAAAAAAACCGAGTGGGTTTGCCCAAAAATCAACTGCATCCGACATGTGTAAGTACTCGAACCAATCACCCATCGTTTAACGGCTCGGATCTCTGTTTTTTGAAAGTTCGGATCGAGTACTTACACATGTCGGATGCCGTTGATTTTCACGAAAACCCACTCGGGTTTTTTTTTAGAATTTTTGGACGGATTAGATCGGTCGTCCGGTAGCCGGAGTGGATCCAGCCTGCGTGCGGTGGGCGGTTCGGTGGGGGAACCGCGGTGGGAGTATCATTCTCCATTCTGTATATCCTTTTCCGTGTGAAAGTGAAAGTGTCCGGACAGTGCCGCAACCCAATTTTGCTGTTTACTTTAATGCCAAGGACAGTATACTAGCATCCGGTGTGTATGAGTCCACATATTTATCGTGTGAAATTTAGATGGATAATATTATTATTGACATATTTATATTTGGATTTGCGCACTTTAATATGTGTCGTATTTTGGCTCGATATTGTCTTCTTAAAACAACAAGTTTAGTGTTACACGCAAAAACATAAACACTTAAATGTGAGTCTGCGTGCATTTGTGTTTGTGCAGTTGTGTAGTGTTTTAATATTCCCCCTCTCCTACCAGCTCCACAAAGTAAAAGTGATCACCCATCACTTAATGTTTTGTCAAGTCACGATCATTCTTTACCTACCAATTTTACTCCATTATTTGTTGCAGGATAGTGATTTTTGCACTTCACAAATTAGTTCAGATATTTATTTGTGATGTGCGAAAATCAATTCCCTTTAGTGAATTATAGTAATTGCAAACAAAATCACAACGGAAGCTAGCTTCAGATAATGGCGATGGTTAACGGAGTTTCACCAACGATAGCAATTACGGCAAAGATGATGACAACGATCGTCGTGTATATTTTAGATTGATGATGATCTTGATCATATCCAAAATTCATTCTTGGGCAAATTTGACAGTTATCTAATACGATCATTAGTTTTTTGTGGGGTTTCGCTAGATTTTCTTTTAATCCTATGAATTTTTTTTTTTTTTTTTTTGTTGTTGCTTATTAGTGGTTTGGCTATTCAGGCCAGTAAAACAATGCAATTAATTGTATCTAATTTAATCAATGTACATTGCATTAATTTTTTTCGTTCCCAAAAAGGAAGAGGATCCTTCACTTCGTCAAGACAGTCCAATTAAGGCTATATGACTCTTTTTCCTAATTCATGTTGATGTTCGAAATCTTTTATTTTGTAAAGTTCATAAAATAGTTGTATAAAAAATAATGTTGACCAAATTTGTATCCACATTACTTTAGAACACACTTATCTACAAGACAAGTACGTGTTGCGAAAATGTTTTTTTAAATAAATGTGTTCCTGAAATTCGTTTGATCATCTAGAAATTCAATCAACATGATATCATGTGCGCTTAAAGTATTATGAACATGATCTAAAACTTATATCTAACCTGTTAATAAAAATACGTTAAAAGGGTTTGGCCATTTATGTCCAATTTTTCCAATTAAGCCTCTGGATTGGAGCTGGTCAGGTTTGTGATGATGGGTAATTTGGTCTTTTCAGTCAGTGGGGTGTTTTGGTAAAGCCGTGGTTGTGCTGGGGTGTTTTCGGCTCCCTCACCCCGCACCACCAGTCACCACCAGTCACCTCCTCCGGTGTTCTCCGTCCACCACCGTGAGCCCGACCCACCGAGCCCCCACCTCCTCGGCTCCACCATCTCCGGCTTGACCGCCGCTCCTCGACAACCACCCACCTCGGCCCGACCTCCTGCCATCACCACCACCTCTCACGGCAGCCACCTCCCTCCCCTCCGTTCACCACCACCCGTTTCCACCCCGGTGGTCTAAAAAAAAAAAAACAGTGGGTTTCATGCCTACGCCACCGCCGCGGGCCCCGTCAAAGCTCCGCCGGACGCCGCCTCTAGTTTTCGAAACCACTACAGCGAACTACAGACACCGTGCAACACTTACCCGAACTTAGAATCGTGTTTGAGGTAGTTTTCCGGAAACCCATAACTCAATTTGTATTTTAATGGAGTTAGGACAAAAACTTAATTCCTGTTGAAGATGGTAACCTGTTTTTAATTTCAGAATTTAATTAATTATTATTTAGTCCTGTTTGTGATAGAAAATCAGTGGTAAGGCCTGAAAATGTTTTTACACGTAAATTGATGATTATTCACGAGATTATGGTGAATCACTGGCGGAGATAAGTTGTTGAATTGTGTGCAAGAGGACAAGTGTAGGTTTATTGAATCAATAGATGATATAAAACAAAAGGGAATTTTAATCAGTAAATAGCATTAAAAAACGTAGGAGGAACTTTTTATAAAAAGAAAAACATGTTTACCAATGAAATTTGTAGAAAGTATCTATTTATAATTATGAGGATTAACACAAGTATTTGTTCATATACTATTTATTTTTATTCATTTTGTTGTATAGTTAATTAGATTTATTTTAGATTATGTATTAGTTAATATTTAACCCCAATAAATATTGATTAGACCAAATTAATCATTATAAAGATTTAATATTAAACATTTATTTTATTTTGTTGTTAAAAAAATAAAATTAAGAAAATGCTAAATTTAGTAATATGCACTTTCGAATAAAAATTAGTTTCTAAAATCTATGAATAAGAATATAGTAGTTAAATAGATAAATAGTGAAAATGTTTTATAAATTCTAAATCTGAGAAAGAGACTTAATTTTAAATGTAGTAATTAATTATTTGGCTGAATATTTATTTTGTGATATTAGTGTAATTTGAATTACTACATGAACATAGAAATTGGACAAAAGGTATCCTAAGGGTATTCGTGTCCGAATTGAAACTAAATAGACGTTAATAAGGCAATTGTCACAAAAGTGATCAGTAATTAGAGATTGTGCGTTGTATATGATATTTTTGAAAAATCTCCTTTTTAACATATTCCACGGTCACGAAATCTTCGTCATTGTACGATGGCGAAAAATAGTAAATATAAATATCTTGACAAGCTCTAAAAAGTAAAACGATTTCAATCATTAAAGTGAACTTCCAAAGGACAATAACCCTCAATAGGACCGGCCAATCCCAAAGAGGATCCTTTCCAATTCACAAAACTACAAAAGGGACTTAGTATTTGGAGTAGAGCATTACATCTATAAAAATTTATAACACTATATACATGAAATGGAGTGCAATTTTGTTCATCCTCCCTAAAAGAGGGTGAACAAAACCTTCTCTCTCATTGGCGGGGGAGGGGGGCACTATTAACCCAACCCAAGTTAGCTTTTATTTTTTATTTCAAAAAAAAACCCTGAACAAGTTTTTTTTACTTCGATCTCCCCTCCCTCCTGAACGATGTTTATTAATTTCATGATTTTAAAATTTTATAATACTGTATATCTTCTCACTTGCAATACCCCAACGCCACCTTTTGTTCTGTGATGTATATCCCAAGCCGTAATTCTCTTCAATTTTTTGCAATACCAACATTTATAATTTATTACTGAAAAGTATTTCAAGTTAATATGAATGAGAACACACACAAAAAAGAAGGAAAGGGCAAAAATCAATTCCCATCAATTTCACTGTTATCCTCAAATCTCCTCATCTCTGCTATGCCAAAATTACCATAAGCAAGCAACGGACGGTATGTACGATTTAGTTTCTTTAATAAGCAAGAAAAATGGGTCTTCTGGATTAGTTCCTTTAATTTTTGAAAAATGGGTCTTCAAATTTGCCGAATGCCTCGAGTACTAAAATGTTGAGTGTTCACTAGGGTGCATTCTTTTGCACTTAACTTAAAATAAGTTGGTTTGTCATTGTTTGAATTTTTTTTCGCGTTTGTTACTTTTGCGCCAAACTTTTGTGGATTATTGATTCATCTCGATGAAAAGAATTAAAAAAATAAAAAAGAATTTGTATTTTTACCAAAGTATTTTGAGAAATAATAAGTTGAATTATTTTGAGAAATAAGTGGTTATTTTTTAAAATACTTTGGTAAAAGTAAAAAAAAAATTTACTTTTCGATTCATTTCGTCGAGACGGAAAAATAATCCACAAAAGCTTGGCATAAAACTAACAAATGCGAAAAAATTCAAATAATAACAAACTAACTTATTTTAAGTTAAGTGCAAAATAATGCTGCCTAAAAAAGAACAATCAAAGCTAGTAGTTTTCTGTAGAAGGCAGTTTCAATTACAGAATCATCACAATCTGCAACTAAAGCTATATCAGTATTCTAAAATCATGAAATTCAAGGCGTCGTTCAGGAGGGAGGGGGAGAAGTAGAGAAAACAAACTTGTTCAGGGTTTTTTTTTTTGAAATTAAGAACAAAAGCTAACTTGGGTTGGGTTGGCTTGGGTTGGGTTAATAGTAGTCCCCCCCTCTCCTCTTAGTCAATGAGAGAGAGTGTTTTGTTCACCGGGAGGGTGAACAAAATTACACTCCATAAATTGTTACCTCCTCCGTCCAATGACAATTTTTGATAATATGGTGAACAAAATTACACTCCATAAAATGTTACCTCCTCCGTCCGATGACAATTTTTAATGATTGTGCCAATTTTAATTCCTTATATCTTTCAATATGAATTTCAAAAAATATGTAATATGAATCTTGTTTGATAGTTCTCGATTGGTCGTGAAAAATACTAGAGATTAAAAGATATAACCAATAAAAAATGACAAAAATTTTAAAAATTATCATTTTTTTGGACGGAGAAAGTACTATATGTAACGATCCGGATTTTTGACCCAATTTTTTTTTAATATAAATTTATATTGTGAAATTCCTAATTTAATAATTAATTAGATTGAATAATTAAAATATATTATTACGTGTACAATCGATATTATTTACTATATTGTATAAGATATATACTTTTACTTTAGATATACAATGATTCATATTCATCTCTTATTTTTTCTATCTAAATCCTAATTAGAACTCTTCTATCAAACTAACTCTCCACTTCCCTCTCAAACTTTATCACCTTCATCTTTATCCTTCAAATTACACCCCGCATTTAAGGGATCTTGTTCCCCTGTTTCTCTCTCACTCATCTTATACATAAACGTGTCCACATTCATTCTCATCCTATACATAAAAGCGTCCAGATACATTCTCACCATGTACATACATGCGTCCACATACATTAGAATTGAAAACCCCCCCAAATGTAGCACTTGTCCCCTATCTCTTTATCATTATCAGTATCCATCTCTTTCACTCTCCTTCCTCATTCCACCACTTCTACACATATCCTCTCACCTTTTCACTACCTTATTCTCTCCCATTATACATACCCACATAAATCCAAAATTGAACACCAGTATATTATTTCACTCTCAATTCTATTGTTGAGTCTTAGAATAGAGAGAGAGAGAGTTGCGACCATTGGTGTATGCACACCGTGAGTTTCGTGGGCACACCGCCGCTGCGGGTCCTGTTGGAGTGCTGCCGGACGCTGCCTCGAGATTTCAAAACCACCACGACGATCTACGGATACCGTACAACACTTATCCGGACTTAGAATCGCATTTGAGGTAGTTTTTCGAAAACCTGAAACCTTAATCTGCATTTTAATGGAGTTACTTAGATTTAAAGTTTATTGAAGATGATGATCTACTGTTAAATTGTTAATTTATTTTAGTCCTGTTTATATTAAAATTCAGTCCGGTTGTGCTAGAATGATTAGTGTTATACCCTGTGAAAATTTATGATTGTTTAACAAGTATTTGATTGTGAAATTATTATTGATGATGCATTATTGATTTGTATTTGAGTGGACGTTTACGTGTTTAATAAATTATTGGAGTAGATAAATGTTTATGAAATATTAACAAGAATATTTTATTAGTAAAAATTTATTTAGATTGTAAACAAGAAATATTTTAGATTATATATTAGTTAATCTTTAACACTAATAAATATTAACTAGAATAGCCTCTCATAATTTTGTTGTTATAAAAATCTCATATTAATATTTAATATAGTTAGTAAATACTAAATTTAGCAATAAGTATTTTTCAATAAAAATTAGTTTGTAAAATCTATGAATAATATGAGAGTTAAAGATAATGTTTAAATAGTAGAAATGTTTTATAAAATTTCTAAATGACAGAGATAGACTTAATTTTAAGTGTAATAATTAATTATTTGACTGAATATTATTTTGTTACTCGCATGATTAATTCTATGACAGGATTAATTTTATCGCATGGTTATGTGTTGTTAGTACTTTTAGTTGAAATGTTGAACCGTGTGATATTTTGTTGTGGCTGTAGATTGGACAAATAGGTTCCCGGGGTGATTACAAGTAGTGAATCATGTAGACGATGATAAGTAAATGAAAAATGGTAAAGTGTTGAAAGTGTGAGTACTATGTGGATTGTGAATTGAGCCATGGTGATGGCAAGGGTAACCTATGGGGCCCTGTGTTGAAATGGGTTACCTGAGGGGCCCGGTGTTGTGACACTAACGTATGATACGTCATGGGAAGTTTGTCTTTGAGGAAGAGAATGGGTCCCATGAGACGGTTATAGTTTGTGAGACGCTAATGTATGATACGTCATGGGAAGTTTCTCTTTGAGGAAGAGAATGGGTCCCATGAGACGGTTATAGTTAGTGAGGCGTTAATGTATGATACGTCATGGGAAGTTTCTCTTTGAGGAAGAGAATGGGTCCCATGAGACGGTTATAGTTAGCGTGGGGTAGTGGATGTCCGACCCTAATGTACGATACGTCATGGGATGACTCGATCCTCCTGTTATGGTCTTAAGTGAGAACATACTCGGTACATAACTTAGATGCGCTCACCTAGAACCCTGGTGTAGGATAAGCAAGAGGAAGGGTGGACCCATGAGACGATTGTAGTTAGTGGATGTGGGAGGAAAGGATCTCATGGAGAGAATCCTTAGATTACATGTAAGATGATGGATAGTAAAGAAAAAGACGATGTGTTATTATGTTGTACCTTCGGTGTATTATGAATTATTATATTGTTGATCTGCATATTGTGGTATTGGGTTTTAGGATTTCTACTTGGGCTCCGTTCAGTTGTCGAGAAAGTTGTGTGGAAAATTGGTTCCCAGAAAAAGTGAAGTGAGGTGAAGTAAAAGAAAAAGAAAATTATTTTCTTGTGAGTGTTCATTTGACAAAAGAATTTTGCAAGAATAATTAAGGTTTAGTTGTTCATTTGTCAGGAAAAAGAAACTTTCGGAAAAATTTTGTGAGTGTTCACTCATTTTCCTTCTCCCGCGATGAAAAATCCTGTGTTTTTTGCAGGATCACTTTTGCAGGAAAGTAATTCCTGCAGGAAAACTTAAAAACATGTTTCCCACTACTTTCCTACCAACTGAACACTACAAAAATCATGGGAAAGTTGATTTTCCCATCCCTTCCTGTACTTTCCTGGCAACTGAACGGAGCCTTGGTGAATTATCACTCAGGATACGTTTGTATCCTGGCAAATCGTTTGCTTCGGCGTTCAATTTGCCAGAGTGTGCAGGATTCCACAGTGGAGCAGTTGATACAGGTGGGACCCCCTGGAACGGAGTCTGGGCGAACGTTGCTTGGAATTCGTGTCAAAACTAGAGTCGCTCTGGAGTTACTTTTATTAAATAAATGTATATAGATTTTTGTATTATTTTGAGATTGTAATTTTTGTATAAGGATAAATAGGGACCTAATAGTTTGTAAAATTCAGTGTATTTTAGGGTTAATGCTTCCGAAATTTCTTGAGAAATCGGGGCGTTACACTATATACTATAAGTACGTATGTAACATGCCCCACTCTCACTAGTCTTTTGTTTTTGTTTTTTTGAAAAAAAAAAAACAAACAAAGCAAATGCCAAAAATTTGCCTCACAATCTACTCTTTTCTCCTCTCAGATCCTTTTCCCACTCGAGTACTCATTTGGCGTGTACCAAAATTTGACTATTCATGTGACTATTCATGTGATCACTCGAGGACACGCTTGTCTGCTTCTTCATCATTAACATCCAGAGTTTACTCATTGCTCCAAGCTAAAAATGAAACTAAAAAATTGCCCTAGTTCAAGTTGCAATTTGAACGACTTTGATCATTTGGTTATACAAGATTTCCAATACCAGCATGAAAAAAATTAGGTTTGAGAAAACTACAAACATGTACAACTAAAATTGAAAACGGGAGCAGATGGTATTCTCAAAAAATTATACTCCTGTGTGACTAAGGTCACAGGTCACTAGTTTTTGGAACATTATCACCACCAACCAGAGAACAGTTTCCCAAGTGTACACCAGATGGTAGTAACCATAGCTTTACTACTGAGAATTTCTACCGACTGGGACTAACTTAGTTGATTTTGCTGTGTTTGCTTCTTTTTTTAAAATTTATTTTTCAAAAGATTCTTCCTACTTCCAATTATGTTTTTTTATCTCTCTCCACTTATTATCCGGTCCTACTACTTTTTCAATTTTTTTTTTCAAAAAATGTTCCAAACAAAGCAAGACTTTTGCATCCTCTTACAAGGTCAAGAGTTTGAATCTTTCCCATTTGCGTGTGGGTGTTCTTCCCTTTTTACTTTGGTGGGTTTGGTTATAGACTTTCATAATTAATATAGTGTCTCAAACTTGTACTTTTTGTAAATAGGGAAAATGACAGTCCAGGACGTGTTTTGATAATTAATACCTGTCAAATACAAGTTAAGAACATTTGTTAAAACTGAAAATGTTATTGATAGATATTAATTATAAAAACGCGTCATTAACCGTTATTTTCCCTTGTAAATAATCTCTTACCTACTGAGAGAATTTGTTGTCAGCTACCGGGGGTCAATACAATAGATTGCAAATTGGATGTGCAAGTTGGAGTACATGAAAACAATGGTTTAAACGACCTTTTTTTTCATTTTTCTATTCCTTTTACTGGATGTCATCCTCACCTCCACTTATTTTTAATCAACAAAACTCTACCTGTTCCGGACTCCGGAGTGTTCCGGACCCGGGGGCTCTGCTGCCCGCCTGGGCGCAGCAGCCCCTACCCACTCTACCCACTGGCAAAAACGTTTCCGTTTTGCTAAGTAAAAAAAATCTTTAGTTCTTTACCATCAATTTGCAGTCCTATGAAATAGAAACGTGATTATGAGAGTTTTAAAGACAAAATTTGATTATGTCTTTTTAGAATAATATGATCAGAATAATAAGATATTCACACTCGTTCAAACGAATTAAAAATTGAAACATTTAATTTTTTAACCATATTTTTTAATATATAAACGGTCTTAAAAAATTAAGTGCTCAAATTTTTACTCCGTTTGAATCGGTGCAAAGATCTTGTTATTTTGATCATATTATTCTAAAAGGTCATATTATTTCGGTCCGGAGTGTTCCAAGGTGATAGTATAGCTATATAGTCTATAATAAAAAGTTGTGTGTGATTTATAAAATATGTTTTATGGGTAGATCAGCTGAATACCTATTCCGACTTCTCTCTCTGCGAGTAGGATGAGTTGAGTGGCCGGGCGACACTGCGAAGGGGGTTCCTACAATATTTGTAGGATAGATCAGCTAAATACTTTGTTCCGACTTCTCTCTGCGGGTAGGAGATGAGTTGAGTGGGCGACTGAATAAATTTTTTCGTAATTGACAAGAATACGTAGTATGTTAAAAAACAAACGCTAAGAAAATAATTAAAAAATGAATCAGAAAGTTACGTGGCAAATTAAACTATAAAAATACATAGGCGTAACATATGAACCAGAAAATTCATAATTAATTAACCAGAAAATTCTTAAGCACAAAAGGCATATCTTTATTTTTCTAAGGTACACGTTGTTTGTAAACGTTTCACATCTTTCTCCTACGATTAAATATGAAATTCTTCGTGTGTGTGTGGGGTGGGTTTTTTTTAACAAGTAATCGATTAACCCCAAGGGTATGGTTTGGTGGCTACAGTTTCAAAATATAAAAAAGAGATTTGCTCACTTCTAAGAGCAACTTTACCGGCAAATCTAAATTAGTTTTATAGCCATTTTAATTCATCAAAAGAGAAAAAGTAGTCCTACACTAGATTAGATAAACAAAAAGCTAAAATGAATTTGTGAACAGTGCTTTGGCATTTTTACCTAACAACTTTTTATCAGGTGTTTAATATAAAACATTATTTTCTCTCTCCTCTCTCCGTTCCTCTCTCTTACTCTCTCTTCCTGTTTCTTTTTTTTTTATTAAAACTGTACTTTGTTGCATTGTTTGAAAAAAAATATATATTTTAATAGATTATAGGTTAAATAGATAGTATTTATATAGTGTTAAAAGAAATATGAGTAGATAAAATAAAAAATGTGCACTATTTACAAATTTTTTTTATCTAATTACTTATAAACTTGCTCTAAAGTCTTGAGTTCAAAAATTGGAGTATTGTCAATCTTCATAGAATTTAATTACACGATTTTTTTCCGACTTTAAAAATTATCAGACACTCCCTGACAGTGATAGCGGATGGTGTGACTGAATTCCGAATAATTATTTATTTGACGTGCTGGGTGCACTTCCGAATAATTAATTTACTCATATAATAAGCATAACAAAAGTTGAAGTAACCGATTATTGTTGGGATGCGATCCTCACCTAAATCTCACAAGCCCCATATCTCCCTCACTCCCCCCGCTCTCTCTCTCTCTCTCCCTCTCTGTTTTTTTCGCGTTAGTTGTATGAGGATGCCCATGCAAATGGATATCCAGAACAATTATTCTACAACTACAATTACTTACACAAATTCATTCGTATTGGGACTTATACATATTTACACAAACAATTTACATATATACATATATTTTTTGGTAGAATCCACGCACATAATGAAGGTGTAACGTGGATCTAGAATTCAGTACCAAAGAGAGGAGAGAGTAGTGGTACCACTACTTTCAAACAAGTACACTGGCCACCAAACAGTAAAGACAGCAACCCTCGATTCCTTCCTATTGGTTATAACAAAAAGCGAGATCTAGCAAATCGGGAATTTTTGACCAGATAAGTTTCCCCTTCTTTTCCCTCGTCCGTCCGTCCACAAATATACAATACTAATATAAGTAATTACAAACATGCAGTGGGGGAAACCCAACCCATGTGCTATCAATGCGGGAAAGAAAAGATAAAATTTAGATAATCCAGAGAAACAGCCAAATGCTGGTCCCTTTTCAAAAGAATTCAATTCGCGTGGGCCATGCGAAAGGGAAACAAGATTAAACAAATCGCATCCATACTTATATTTCTCATCTAACCACATTTAAATATACAAAAGAAATTTTAAGTTGCAGAAAAGGCATGTTTCGTGACCAGAAGTACACAAATAAATAAATCAATATATACTCCCTCGATCTGTTCCAAATTTTTATACTCTACGGTTTTAGGTGTAATTTTTAATGATCCATATCACTCAATATATATTATTTAAAATATTCAATATGGATATTATTTAATAGATTTCAATTATTTTTATTAAACAGTATTTTCAAAAATAAAAAAATAAAAAATAATATACATTGAGAGATATAAGCAATTGAAAATTACACGTAAAATCGTATAAGACCAAGAATTTGGGACAGAGGAAGTATGTAATAATAAGGATTATTCTAACATTTGCCCAAAGTATGAAAGCACATTGATATTCGAAAAAAGATGTATTGGTACATGTGAAAGTCTATTTTTTCCGAGAAAACATTTGTCTTGTGGAAGTTATTTTTGGTTCCTAGAAGAAGGGATTTGAGAACGAAAGCAAAGGACAATCCTTTTTTTTTTTTTTTTTGTAATGAACGCAAGAAACTAACATTAATCAGAAATAATTAAGTTTGGCGTATTTAATCCCTGCAATGCCTTCCTGTTCAATATTGGCAGCAAGAGTTTTAATAATAAAGAGTCCTGCTATCCGCAGAGGCAGTTTGCAAAAAACGACACAAAGAAAAAAACGCGTTTGGCCCTATTTCGGGTCCCGAAAAAATCTAGAAAAATATCCATAAATTTTTTAATATTATTTTATGGGGCCTTTTAAAAAATCAGCTCCAGCGGATATCGGTAAGTATTACTTTTGGATTCGGTAAGTATTAAGTATTATCGATAAGTAATACTTACCGATATCCGCTGGAGCTGATTTTTTACAGAATATTTTTCTAGATTTTTTTTGAATCCGAAATGGAGACAAACGCATTTTTCTCTGCTGTTTATCTGCAAATCATCTCGGCTGTTAGAATTTTTGATAAAGTTTGGCGTATTTTTAATCCCTACAATGTCTTCCGGCCTGTTCACTGATTCCAACTTCCTCTTCTCTGTCGACACTGTCCAGTGTCCTCCTCTTTGTCATGAACTAATGGTGTAGTTCTGTCTGTGGATACCTACCGTGGAGCAAGACGAGGTGAAGCGAAGAGAAACCGCCACCAAAGGAAGGAAGGAACTGTGGCTATAACCGCAGCAAGAAGCCGACATATTCCAGTGAAGCCCACACGCATGCATCTACTGCAAAGTACGACTACTTTCCATTTTTCTTCCTTAAATTCTTGCTTTATGTTACTTTTCTAATTTTCCTTTCATTCAACAAACATTGGCTTTTCTAGGAGCCCTTTACGCAAAGTTCAATGAGATATTTAAAGGTTAGGAAAGTTAATGTCGGTAGCAAAAATGAAGACAAAACAATTTCCAAGTACATTACTTTAACAAGGATGGAACCAGGGGTAAGTGGCAACAGTCGCCACGACAAAATTTTTAGAAAATATAATTATTATATGTGAAATTTTTTTAATTCCTAACTTATATAGTTTCGCCACTATTAATTTTTTTCTTATTTTTTATTACTCCATCCGTCCTAAAATGTGATGTGAAAATAATACAATTTTTGCAAGAAAATTTTAAATTTTCAACAATTCACTAGATATCGACGAGTTCTTTTAATTTATGAAAAAAGTTTGAATTTTTTTATTGAAAGAAATGTATTATATTTTAGTTCTCGTTTTGCAAACTAGACAAACATTTTGGGACAGAGGTAGTATATACTAGTCATAAATCTTCTTCTTCTTTTTTTCAAGAAAGGAGACCCAAAAAGGTATTCCAAAACTAAATTCAATGAGTTAAAGTGCAATAATATAAATGATGGTGTAATTAAGAAAACAAAAACTCTACACTCCAACCCTAAAACAACTTAACCTAAAAAATTAAGGAAATTTAATTATAATTAATGCCACTCCCCAAATTTATAATGCCACTCCCAAAAGGCAGTGCGATTATCAATTTGGAAAATCCATATAAGGATCTGGAGAGTGACATTATAAATTGGGAGAGTGACATTATCGATGTCCAAAATTAAAGTTAGTCTTTTTTTTTTGTACTCCATGTGCAAAATTAAAGTTAGTCTTTTTTTTTTTGTACTCCATGTGCAAATGACTATTAATATTGTAATGCATCTTTTTATTTTTTTAGTATACGTTTTGTCACTGCTAGGGTAAAATCCTGGTTCTGCCCTTATTACTTACCCTCGTAGTGTCTATTAACAAGAGCAGATATGTGGGAACACCACCTTCAAGAGGAATTTGAGTACCATTTCCGTTTTGACTTTTTTTCACCACATTGAGTTTGTTTTGTGTTTAATTCACTCCTGTGTGACTAAGCTAATTAAATTTCATGTGACAACTATAGAAAAGTCATATTCGATCATATAGCCTTCACTGATTCTTTAAACATTAATAAACAAATTAGGAAAAAAATCAGCGCACCAACGACCAATTAATGCATGTTTTCAATTCATCTATAATCATATGTTTGGCCAAATCATCCAATATGCTTATCGAAAAATTATTTTGGTCATTGGGTATTTTTCCTTTCTTCAATCTCTATGCAACTTTTTTTAATCGCCTGCAGTTATTTGTCAAGAGTTTTTAAAATTTTAATTAAGTGTCTCAATTAGTTCTTGATTTACATGTGTACCCCTTTGAGCTAGTCAACAAATCGTAACAAAATGCCCCGTGCATCAATGTAGGAGTTTTTTGGGAGCTAAAAATGTGACAAAGCTTCTAATTAGAAGAGAAGACACCAAAAAGGCTCCTTTCTATATCAGACAAGACTAGACGCCGGGCACACGAAATGCGTGCGCAAATCGAATTTTAATAGCAAACATGCATAATAGTTTCCCGCTCTGTTTGTTTGATTGAATTTTGACAAAAAAAAAATACAAAATTCAACTTGCACAGGCAGTGCGTGTGCTCCAACCTCTAATAGGATATAATGGGAAGGATGAGTACCTTCTGGTTCTTCCTTCTCAGCCTAGACTTGAAAATGATAACAGTCAAATCAAACCAATGGTCCCCGTGAGATTTTTATAATAAGTGCATGGATGCAATAGTCTGACTATATTGGTCTAACGTATAGAATCGAGCACATACATCTTATGGGAGGGATATGGGTACCGAGTTATGTGGGGTCCACAAGTGCTTTCTTTCTCTTTCTCTCATTGAATTCGCAAACCAAACAGGGCCTTACAGAATTTTCTAACGGTTTTTTTTTTTTTTTTTAAATTTTCTGGGAACATAACTGGGCCAATGCCCTTAACAGGAACCTTGGGATCGTACACTGCCTTGTACAAACAAACAAACAACTAGTCTGGCAATAGGAAAGTGTTGGGCTTATTAAGTTGAATCCACGAGACTGGGCGGGCCTTTGTTAAATGGGCCACTTTGGGCTTAGCTCTCGGGGTGCGGGCTCACTTTACAGCCCAATGACTGATAACATGGTCCGCTTGTGAAGGGGAGGGGCAAAAAGTGAGTTTCAATCAAATTATAAAGTAGACCAAAATATAAAATAAAATAAAATTGTAAAGGTTCAAATTCAAATTTGTCCCCCAAAAAATAAAAATCCAAACACGTTGGTAGACTTTATTCCACATCGTTTATCTAAAGTACCCAAACTTGGTTAATATGGTCTAGAGGTTACTCCACCTATTGCTAATTAGTTTTAGGTTGGAACCCTTCAAGAAATCTAAGATGATATGACGGTTATGTCTTGGACGTCCTCACCTCGCGCGATCAAGTATTCGTTGCCCAAGGGTAATTGCCTCATCTCATCAATTCATTCCTCCACGTGCATCCGAGTTGCATGAGAGGAAAAATATTAGACTTTATCCATCAACGTTCATTACCTAAGGCATCTAAACTTTATTAATATAATTTAGAGGTTACCGCACTTATTGTCAATTAGTCTAAGGTTTGAAAACCCTTCTCGAAATCTAACACACTTTATGATGCCTTTCCAGTAGCAAATCTCATTTTACCAAACACAAACTTCTCTTTCTTGATGCATCTATTGGAGTACTTCAGAATGCCACGTGTTTGTGATACTGAATATATAACTGTAAAAAATGTGGTTACCTAATCAAACTCGAAATTAAAGAAAGAAGGCACTTTGACCTCCTGATAGGCTGCTAGCATAAAAAAAATTAAAGCTCAATCACGAAATGGGGGACACCTGCTGTCCGTCCCTGGGTTAATCTATCACAAAGAGGTCACATGAAGGCTTAAACACAAAAAGCACAGTAGCACACACATGACTTCCTGTTTGCATAAAAGAAAGGCCTAACCATAGGGTCGAGCCCTAATAAAAAGCTAGATCCCATTACCGGTTGTTGCTTTCGAGTTCTGACTTTACTAATAAGTTAAAACTGAACAGTTCCGATACTGGATGAGCATACCCTTGTCGAGGATGAACAAAATTGCTCTTCTAGTAGTAAAATTTGTTAACTGAGCTATTACTGATCTTAGTGGCTTGACATTGAATTTACTTATTACTGGAGATGGCCTAAGGTTCTTTCTACTGAGCTAACCTCAAAGTTAGCAGGCCTCTTTTAATAGTAGCATGCATCTTCAAGCTTATGATAGCTAAAATGACACACGCTTAATTAAGTCAAAATTTGACATGCTATACTATTACTATAATAAATGGCCTTTTCAACTTTCCTCCAACGTACCACCATTTCTTCACTTTCTTTCTAATTTGTCTAATGCAAATGGTACGTCGAATCCTATCAAGAGAGAAGAGGGAATAATCTTGTCAAAATCTGATAGATAAACAACCATAACGTCATTTATTTGTCATCTTCAAAACCATTCCTTTAACCATGCATTTTCTTTTTGTCTTACGGTAAGGGATGTTTAAGCTAACTTACGCGTACCTACACTCTAATTCTCTTCCCATTCCGATCAAAGCAGACCATTCACGCCGGAAATACGAGTTCATAATAAATTACTTTCTTGAAACCGGATCCTAAAAATCAAATGCGATAAATTGTATGACAGAGTCCACGTGTGAATGGTAGTAAATTTCCTCCTTACAGAGGCGGTTTGGTCAATGGAGTTACCCTTCCAAATGAGTAATTATTTCATGTTTGCGGCGGTATATATTCTAAACTCTTTTCTAGCACAAATTTGTATGAGTTTTATATACTTTGTAGTAGGAATCACACAAATGTATGGTGGAGAAAGAGCTTGAAACATCGATCACATGGTGGTATCCAGCCATCCAGGACACCAAATAATATTCCCTTCCAAACACCCTCTTCTATTTGGGTTTTGAGAGAAATTTTAAAAAAATACTAATGAATAGTAAAAAATAGATAAAGAAAACTTGCTCAAGGGTTTTTTGAGGCAAAAAAAACGAACAAGCATGGTGTGGCGGAGTGGATGATTTTCTCCACGTGTAAGCCGGCTTTCCATTTTCTCTTTCTCGTTTGCTTTTCGTCGACTTCCGAATAACCAAACATCATCATCGTCATCTCCACGATAATCATCTTCTTCCTCACAGGAGACAGCTCATTTCATCAGTCAATCGTATGACTCCCACACTCATCTCTAAACAACTCCAACACTTCTCTCTCTCTCTCTCTACTATCTCTCTCTGAATGGGTAGCACCGAAGACCAACCCCCCAACACCTACACCCTCCCGGACCCCTCCTCAACCCAACCCCTCCTCTCCAAACCCTACCCACCATCCCTAACCCACGAACCCGTCGCCCTCCTCTCCGATCCAGACCCAGACCAATCCAATTACCTCCAGATCTCCTACCACTCCGGCCCAAGGCCCATCAAAGACCTCCCCTTCCTAATCCTCTTCGCCCTCTTCCTCCTCTCCACCTTCGCCTTCGGCATCTTCGCCTCCGTCAACCGAAACCCTGACTCCTCCTACGCCTCCTCCTACGTCTACGACTCCAATTCCACCTCTTGCGTCATAGACTCCT
Organism: Rhododendron ovatum; assembly: GCA_019656835.1. Lineage (NCBI taxonomy): Eukaryota > Viridiplantae > Streptophyta > Magnoliopsida > Ericales > Ericaceae > Rhododendron > Rhododendron ovatum. The sequence goes on along the minus strand of CM033802.1, from coordinate 2,632,842 downwards.
CTCTCTCCACAAATCACCTCTCTTTGAACTCCTCTCTGTCAACCAGTTTGATCTGGACGCTCGTGATCACGTTAATTATCAGCGTGCCCTTTGTACTATCCGTTCTTTTGTTACTCAAGCATTTCACCAAACAGGTTGTGTACATCTCGCTCCCCTTTTTCATCATCGTACCGATACTAATAAACGTGTACTGGTTCGTTGCCTGTACTGTTGACTCTTCTTGTAGCGATTTGTTTCCGTTGGTGTATAGAATTTTGGTTCTGGTGTTTGTGTTTTTGGTAATTGGGGTGGTTGTGTGGATAGTTGTGGTGAATTGGCACCGGATAGAATTGACTGTTAACATTATTGGGGTTGCGTCTCATGCCTTGTGGCGGAACTTGGGTTTGTTTGGGGTTCTTCCAGCTTTGACTTTGGGGTTGGTTGTTTATTACGTTCCCATTGTTGTGTTTTTGGTGTTTGCGAACGAGAATGGGGAGATTGTGGTTCGGTATAAGAGCGAAGAGTATTATTGTGCTTGGAAGCAAGATAGTTGGGTTCCCGCATACTATGCGCTGGGAATTCTTACGATGTTGTGGTCTGCCGCAGCAATGGTGGAAGCGCAGGTTTATGTGACTAGTGGGACTATTGCACAGTGGTACTTTTCCAAGGATGATTCGGGTCCAAGGCGGAGTATACGGAATTCTCTAAGGTAATTTCCTGCTGACGTTAGCTTCGTTTGTTGCTTGCACCATTCTTTTATGGAGTTTGTTTCATTTGCAGAGAAGTTGGTATTAATTTTCTTTTGATGCGTGATAGTTTTGGTTAGTACGCTACCATGTTTAAAACTTTGCATATGAGTGAAAGACGTTTAACTTGGATCCCGTGTGGGAATAATCTGTCCCCATTGCCCCTTATGCTGGATGTTATCATCTTAGTCAGTGCCTGAATCGGCATCAAAGGGCTCACCCTATTACCCTTACTGGACTCAAAAGACTTTCCAGCACGGTTTGTTGGGTGCAATGACTATCAATAGAAGCATTCTAGCCTCTCTTTTTTTAGAGAGAAACGATTCCCTCGTCTGAGAACCGCCATTCACGCACTATTCCTCCCCACTAAAAAGAGCGATTGAGAATCTCGAGAACCTAAAAAAAAATGCAGAAGTGAGCGTACCCCAAGGAAATCAATACAATAAGACAGACCGACCTCTGAACTCTTTTTCTCTACCCCCGTAGTCTCCCGAAGATCTATTAAGGCTAGTAGCTTGACCCCCAATAAAATTTTGCTTTCAAAAGTTATGGGGGTTATTTTGAAATCCAATATGTAATAGTGACAAGTTATATCTATGTGCATAGGTACAACGGGAGCTAAATAGAATGCAATCTAGCTGTAAGTCAAAAGTAAAAGCAGGGGAAAAGAATCATGGTGCATTGTTAGCATTGAGCATGTTTTGAGATTATTATTAAGTGATCTCAAATAAAAAAGGGAGACACAAAGTGACACTGTATGTGGAAATTGGAGGACAGGGTGAATTTTGTATGTGTTGGGTCGATTGTTGGTCATGCATACCTATGTAGCTTGCAGAAATCTCTTTCGGCAAACGGTCAATAATCAAATGAGAAAAGATCTAGGAATCACGTCTGCCTTAGCCTAGCTGAAGGAGGATGCCAATATGGATGACTGGTCAATGGCATTAATGATAAATTTGATGTTGCACCAACAGAGAGTCAAACGGAAGTTGAACTATATGGTCTGTCTTGTGTGAGAATTGAGATAGTCCATGAGTGCATTAGCAAGAAGTGTTATGATTCAAATAAGAGGTGGTGAAAGATCTACAGGAAGGGCAGGGCGATCTGTTTGGGTTTGTCTTGCTACAAAAGAGAAAAACCAAGGGAAACAATTGTAACATTGTGTGTTTGCATGTGCTAAGATGAATAAGTCTTTGTGGGTTGAGTGGTGTATAGTATTAATAGATTTTTGGCTAATCTTATATGATTTTGTTTCTAAGCTCCGTGGAGCCAATATATGAAGTAGAAATATGTTTGGGGTGATATCAGCTGCTTCGAAACATGTCTATCCGTTGGTAGTTGTTGCTCTAGGATCATGGAGATGCAATGGTTAATACCCACACTTCTTTTGATACCTAAATATATTACTTGATATGCTACTAGAACTGGTAGTACGGTTTATAAGGAAGTGGTTTTAAATGCCCAAATAACTTGTATTCTCTGGCTCAAGGAAATATGCAATCATTCGTTGTGGCTATGAGATACACCCATAAACCATTTCACATGTGTACTATCAAAATATTGACTTTTCACTTGGTCGATCTCGGATTGTCTTAGAAATTGAAAATTTAAGTTAGTAGTAATTTGAAAACCTATTTCTGAAATCAAACCTTTTTAGGTGAGAGCATTGGTTGAGTTCGTGTCAACCTGTTTTTAAGAGTTCAGTTGATCCATTCTTAGTGGAGCTGTTTGTCAGTCACTGCATGACCTCCAAACCTTATTTAAGGAGTCAAGGATTCAAACAATTCTCATATCCATTGGTGGATGTAAGGACATAGACTATTGAAAACTAATTTGTTAAACTTGTCCTCAGTGCAAGATCAAATGAATGAAAGTATTTTCCTTCTTTGCGTCTGAATGTACGGAGAAGAACAAAGCAATGGTGAGATGTGGCTGCACCAACTCATGATCCTTGGTGCATGCAGAATCAAATGAATAAAAGCCATTTCCTTGTTGGGGTCTGATTGCAAGGAGAAGAACAAAATCAATTTCCTTGTTTGATGGAGACACTTTCTTGACCTCCAACAGCTAGAAACAAAGATATATTGCTGGTAAATTTAGACAATTCAAGGACCATCAGTTTTGATTGTCCAAGGAATAATTGTCCGTCAATTGAAGTTAACCCCACAACTCCGACATGTCAGTGTAGTTGAAGAAACTTCAAGGAGCTCCCTATTAGAGGTGGCAACCTAGGGAGAGGTTCATGTATAAGTTATGAACATGAAACATACAGTCTCTCAACTGGAAATTGAACCCTACCCAGTCCTATGTGGGACTTTCAAGTGATGCTACTCAAGTTTTTTTCCGCCCATTTCATACTTTCTCTGAAGTTTTAACAATATCTCGACTCTCGAGGCCATTTCTCAAAGTCAAACTAATGACATCACAACTACTTGTCCCTTAAACTTGTTTGCAGTAAATCTGGTATTCTGGTTGATTATAACATTTGTAAGGACGTCCTCATCCATCTCGGTTGTTTCTTTACCAGATATAAATTGTGGAGTTTTTTTTATGCAGATATCCTTGTACTTTCATGTTGTTTTTTCAATGCAACTGTCATTCTCACTATCTGTATTTTGTTTGTCCACACTTGCAGAAATGCCTTCGGCCCCTCCTCTGGAACAGTTTGTTTATCTGGATTACTTATTTGTGTTGTTCGTTTGGTGCGTGCTATGGTTGATAGTGCAAGACAAGAAGGTGCATCAGGGATGGTGAACCTCGTACTGCAGTGCTGTGTTAATGCCCTTTTGGCAGCTTTTGATTTCCTCAATAAGTTCACCATCAACTTTGCGGCTATAACTGGTGAAGCGTATTGCACTTCTGCAAGGATGGCATACGAACTTCTGAAGAGAAATCTTCTCTCAGCTGTTTTCGTGGAGACTATCTCCACTCGGTTACTTGCTGGAATTGCTTTTGTATTCTCTGCAATTTATGCAGTTGTGGTGAGTAGTACTTTCCTTCCATCATTTTGCCTCCAAGTTACTGTTTTGACTGTAGCCTACATTGCATCCTTGTTAGTAGGCCGACCATGGGTGGATTTGGAAAATAAAAAATACAGTACAAAAATTGTAGGGCTATTTGGTGAGGCAGTACATGATACATCGTTATGTATTTGGTCCTTGATGCTTTCTTTTATGGGGGTTGCTTCTTTTTGTTGTTGGAAAACAACAGTCGTATGCCCAGGTAGTACTATAAATGGGTCTCTGGAAGGGGTACAATGGGTAAAAACTAACCTTTGGCAGTAGTTGCATAAAGTGGCTATCACACTGAACACACAACCTGGGGATTGGTGGGCTGAGTATTTTTTTTTATCACTAACCAGTTGTCCTCCCTGATACCACCTCCCTGATACCACCGATGGTGGTAGCCTCGTTGGTTGGGCCTCCCCCTTTCCGTAGGCAAGACTTGGTTTCGAGTCTTGCAAGTGGCATGGGATTGGGGACTTTGTGCTCCCACCAACGTGTACCTAGGTGGTGCCGTGGTGACGGCCTGTTCTCACCGACAGTAGCTATGGCTCAACCGGACATTCCATTGGCGGGTAGGGAGCCTCTACGGTCACGCCCAAGGGGAGTTGCTACACTGGTCGGCCCCTCCCACCCTTTTAGATTATCAAAAAAAAAAAAAGAGTTGTCCTCCCTGATTAAATCAAAAGGAAGCATGGTAGGAAAAGAAGCAAGTGACCTCATGATAGCTGTCTTGTTTATGTTACCTCCTCGGCTATAAATGTCCCAGTCTCCATGAAAATCGTCTAATTTCGCTAGCGTTTAAACTGGACGAATGCCCTTAAATTCTGTTTCTGACTGCAGGTTTGTGCAATACTAAACTCCGTCAGTGATCTAGGGGCAGACTCGTACTTTGTGGCTGCAATGGCATGGGTGCTGCTGCTTGTGGTGCTTGGATACTTTGTGCATGTTCTGGACAATGTTATTGATACTGTGTATGTGTGCTATGCCATAGACAGGGACAGGGGAGAGGTGAGTAAACAGGAAGTTCATGAAGTTTACGTTCATCTCCCCATCAGTAGGACCCATAGACAGTCTCTTATTCCCAGAACTCCACTCAGTGCATAACCATCCCTTAAATTTAATTTGTCTTGTGTTCTGCTTGTAATTTTGTATTCTTTGTTGCCTTGTACAATAGAGGGATTTTTTTGCAATAAAATGAGGAAAATTTAGACTGAAAGTTTGCATCACCTTGTAGCAAAAGGTTTCAAGATTTGGGGAGACCATCTATGGAGCAGTTATAGCTGCTTTTAGCTTTCAACTTGTATTTGATAGGTAGACCTCTGCATCCTCCAAAGTCCAATATAGAGCAAACAGGATGGTGGTTATATTCTATTTGTTCCATTGTTCTGACTGATTTCATCAGATGCATACATCGCTCTTTGTAACTGTCTTTTTATCACTCATTCTAATGAGAATCTTTACATACATGAGGGAATCAGTTGGTTTGGAACTACATGCATACGTATTACGGTAAAGGGAACCCTCGAGCTTTGGGGAATTGAAACTTGGAATTATACGCACCTAGGATTATTGAGAAGAACAAACCATAAGGAAGCTTTGGCGACAGAACCTATACAGAAGAATGAATATCTTCCTACGGTTTCTACGTGCAATTTGTTCACTTTTTCTGGAACAAAGGAAATGAAGTGAATTTTCTTCACTTATGGCAAGAAGCTTTTGGCCAGTTTTGAGTGGTCCTGTATGCAATATTGGCTTTTACGCAAAGACTATAGAGGAGTGACAGATGGGTCTGGGGTCGTGCGATCCGAGATGAGATCAGACCAATGTATTCTCTTCGTAGATTTCTGAAAATGGTGTTTTCAGTTGATATACTGCATTCCTCAGAAAGTAGGTATTTACTTCACTGCATTTGCATTATTAGAAAAAAAAAAAAAAAAAACTTCATTTCATTTTCTTTTTCCTCCAGTTCCACTTTGCTTTCCCGTTCTTTTTCAAGATATTCAAGAATTCGATAGGCCTTATACAGAAAGAAGAGAGAAATTTTACACATTTTTTAGTTTGTGTTGTACATGTTTCTAGTGTCTTTTACCTTGTAAGTGTGGTGATACTTATTTTTTTTGGAAGAGGATACCCATATTTTTGGTGTATGTTACACATATTTCTTGCCTCACGAGTTACACATTTTTATAGTACTAGTTACATAATTTTTTATGAAGTTACGAATGTTATGCATTGTTTTTATTATTTCTGCAATTTTTCATATTAATTATGAATTTTTAAAGCTAGTTACGCATTTTTTTTTAACTAACTAAAACTCTTGTACCCACTTTTCTTAATGTGGGACATATGCTTCTAATTTTGAAAGAGGGAGAAAATTGGAGCTGTGCATGTGGCAAATTATACATTTATTGATGTCGTGAGATAAATAGAGTCAATTATACAAAAAACTTGGCGTTGCGACTAGGGTTGTAAACGAACCGAATCGAGCCAAACCCTATTAAGTTCAGCTCGGGTTCGTTAAGGTACTAGTCTGGCTTGAGTTCGGCTCGAGTTCGATTCGAGCCTGAACAACTTGGTTCGAGTTCGGCTTGTTAAAATTTTTCGAGGCTCGAGTTCGACTAGATTGGGTTCGTTAAGGTACTAGTCTGGCTCGAGTTTGGCTCGGGTTCGATTCAAACTTGAACATCTTGGCTCGAGTTTGGCTCGTTAAATTCAAACGAATCGAGCTGAGCCGAATCTAAGCTCGGATTGAGCTTGTCAAGACTCGGGTTTGGTTCGGCTTGGCTCATTAAACTCAAGCGAACCCAAATTCTCTCATTGATTGTATAGAATTTGGGAGAAAAATAAGAATTGAATTATATATACAGCCTTAAAATTTTTTATATTTATAAATAGACCCCTATTGAATTATTAATTAAATTTACGTATAGGTTCACGAGCCTAACCGAGCCGAATACCATTAGGCTCAGGTTCAGTTCATTTACGGAACGAGCCTAAAATTGAGGTTCAGGTTTAGTTCGTTTAGTAAAAGAATCGAACTCGAATGAACTCTTGCCAAACCGGCGAACAGTTCGCGAACGGCTCGGTTCATTTATAGCCGTAGTTGCCACTTACCGTGACCTGATGGCCACATTGCTATCTTCCATCTGGCCATGGATCAACAAAAGCACTACTATAGTAGTCTAGTGCTACTCTGGGTAGGCCTTAAATAACGAGAGTGTTTCTTCTTCTTCTTCTTCTTTTTTATATATCTGTGACTCAATATTGAATTGAGTTTCCAGATCTGTTTTCTATGATGTCATTTGGTTTTAATTTGGGAGCATGATTCCTCAGCAAAACAGATATAGGGGGCTACTGTTTCATTCGTATTTTGAGAGCAGATATTTTGTGTATATTTTCAAAAGTTAGGTCTGTTTTAAATCCCCCTGTCTATACCCCCAATAAATGTAAACTACATGAATTTTGTTGTTGTTTGTGACTCAGCATTACCAGGTCTTGCACACATAATGGCCAACGATGAGTGGAACCATGACATCGCGTCAGCGAGCCACGATGTCACAGTTAATAAAATACTCCTCCCTGAACCCTCACACCTTATTTCCCAGATGGGCAGGAATGCAGGATGCCAGGATCAATACATGGATAGACACAGAAGCTTCTACTATACTTTAAATACATAAATTACAGTTTAATGTAGGGGAAAAAATATTCAGGTTCCTCCACGACAATCCACACACGTGCTCAGGGAGGCAACAGCTCCCAAGATACCAGTGGGCGACTGGCGTAGTATATACTCTTACAGATCGAGGGTAATCTGGTCATTTAAACCATAGATATTTCTTGTGGTAATTTACACTAATATCAATGGCATTTCCAATTGAGCACATCTCTATATATATTACTACTTCAGCAATCATACATTCTCCTCCAACAAATCTCAAAAGAGTCCATTGCTCTTCAATTGCAAGTTTGCAACAACAGCCACCATGGCTATGGCTTTCAAAATGGTACGTATCTTCTTATTTCTTCTCTCACACCATTATTCACCCTCTGCTCAAATGGCTCTGTTTTAATTTTTGGGTATGGGTCTGTTTAATTTCTTTCCGATCAAGCTCCTATCTTTTCATCTATACTATCTTTTCATCTATAAGGACTACGTGACAATATATTTTTTAATAACTTAGCTGTCCGAACTAACTTACATACGTAGATGTATATCTGATTGGTTATTAAATTAACAGGCGACGACAGGGATGTGGGTGACGGAAGAGTGCAAGAACTCGTTCATGGAGATGAAATGGAAGAAGGTGCACAGGTACATCGTGTTCAAGATTGATGAAGGGTCAAGATTGGTGACCGTCGATAAGGTGGGCGGGCCCGGAGAAGGCTACGACGATCTAGCCGCCTCTCTTCCCAAGGACGATTGCCGATACGCAGTCTTTGATTTCGATTTTGTCACGGTGGACAAGTGCCGGAAATCCAAGATCTTCTTCATTGCATGGTCCGTCTCTTTTCTTTCATCTCCACCCGAAACATACAGCACAGCACACCTCCGTTTCACATTGTTTTTTTTCAAATGTTGTGTGCGCATATGTGGTAAATTACGAGTTTTATCCCCTATTTGACACAAATTTTACTTTGTTACCTATTGTATTGAATTTTTTTGTGAACTTTGATATTCAAATGACTGTCAAAAACTTTACTTACCGTAATCCTCCCTTGAATGACAACTGAATGGAAGGAATAGTTGAGTTGTAAGCCCTAGACTCCGATTTCAAGTTTCAATCTAGCCCTTATGTCCAAATAACCACCAAAATTTTATTACTTCCTGTAGTCCTCTCATGAATGACAACCGAATGGAAGGATGAAAGTGAAACTCAACTGAAAGTCTAGGGCTAACGTTGCAAAAATGGAAAGAATGGGGACCAAAGTAAAATTGGACAAAAAAGTGAAAATGGTCGGTAGACACATGTTTGGACATAAATTTGAAAATCGGTATGTCTGGAACCGTTTCATGTGTGTATGTCATCTCATATTCATTTTCTAGAACCTGCATGCACCGGACAATACTGAACACGTTTGTGTCTAAATCTGTGTTCGGGCGTCTTTATCCATAGCATTGCTCATTGGAAATGGTGGAATATTTCGCTTGACCATGTTGTTAAAACCTAAAAGGGTAATTAATACTTACAGTTGGTTTGTAATGTGTGTGTTTTTTTTCAGGTCTCCAACAGCATCAAGAATAAGAGCAAAAATGTTATACGCAACATCAAAAGATGGATTGAGGAGGGCCTTAGATGGCATCCACTATGAAGTCCAGGCAACCGACCCTACTGAGATGGGGATTGATGTCATCCAGGATAGAGCCAACTAGCTTTGAAGATTTTTGCCTTTGTGGATTTGGCTCTCTTATTTTACCCACACAAAACTTGGATTAGTGGGTGCTTTTTCTTCTTGTTGCCTTTTCCCCCCCTAGCTTTGTCTGACTTTTGGCACTAATGTAACCTAATCTTCCAATTTTGCTGTAATATTATACAATGATCATGCGAGTAATCCAATGGTAAAGCACCTTCACTGTTTCTCACTTTTATTTCGAAAAAAAGGGTATCGGCACCTTTACTTCCAACATAAAGAAAAAGGAGCATGATCCCACTTTTATTACTCTTGGATGTTTGGCACCAGCTTTTCTATAGCTTTTCAAAACTGGTTTGTCTTTGTATTGGTATGTTGTTTTTTCCATTCAACAGTAACAAATTTTTAAGCTGATGAAAAGCCTAATCAATTTGACATTTTGGTGTAATTATTTGGGGTCAAATATTCCAGATCCATGTACTAAACTCTTTGTTAATTTACACTTGTTCTTTACTTCAACAACCCCTCTCCCCAAAAAAAAAAAAAGGAATAAGACAAAGCAAGAGAATAATTATGTAAAGATTGTCAGGCGATACAATGTGGCTGTATTTGGGCCTTATTGTTTTATTGCAAACACCTTCACAATGAGTTGAAATATCCGTGAAAGAAAATGTTTGGGACGCAAATGTTAGACATTCAAATGAATCTGTCGAGTTGTTTGCTATGTATGGGTGTTTGATATGTATGGGTTCCATGTGCATCGAACAGCTATAGAATAGCACGGCTTGTTGTGGAAAATGACATTGTCAAAGCATTCCGGGAGTCCCCGACTCCCCCCTGCAACTTGTTACGAATAAAAACGGTATCCATTTGAGCGTGATAATAAGAAGAAACCTTGCTTTCTAAAGGATAGCTATCGAGCTGCTGGTAGAGCCCGGCCCAAAGCGCTCATTGAGTTCCCAGGATACAGATAATTAGACAAAGGACTTTGCTATTGTTGGTAACGATAGTGAATCTGGGCCATTAGTTTCTCGTGCTTTGGTTCAGATCGAATTTGTTTCCAACTTTGTAGTACTTACAATCAAATCAGATTCTAATCCATTTGAGACAAGCCCGTGAACCCATGAGTAAGTTGTTCCAGCCTCAGATTACTCAAAACCTGCAATGCTAACAATAAACCCCACAAATCCAATATGCTGATAGGATCTGGGACTAAAGTACTAATAAGGGAAAAGTTTCCGGGGATCTCTTCCAAAACCCTGTTGGAAATCTAGCCTTCTAAAATTGAAATTCGACTACATCTCTTCCGAAAATGTAGCACACAAAATCACTTCGAGGTGCGTTATTGAGCCGCTCTCCGAAACACAATATTTGTTTCAACAAGATGGTGTGGGCACCGAGTTACAGCAAATTCGCATGCAAACAGTAACTAAATAAAGTACTAGTTTTCCCAAACAATCAAAAGATATCTCTCACTAACCTTAGCGAAGACATAAAAAACACCTAATTTATTTAACCCCAATTTGACTGTTCAATATGCAAAATACTTGATTTCTTTTCTAAAAGGGTTAATTGGCCTAAAGGACATATTTAAAGAGTTTCTCAAGCAATAAGGACATAAAAGTATTTTCATTCTAGGGGAAGGACACAAAGGATTTTCCATCCGTCACATCATCACCTGTGAGTTGACTGTTGACCGGCATGACCATCGTTGACCGGCGTTGACCAGATACACCAGTCATTGCCGGATCGTTGATCGGCGTTGACCAGATACACCAGTCATTGCCGGTCAACAGTCAAAAGATAGTTTTTTCATTTCATGGACCTTAGACTCTAAATATTATCTATTAATGGATCAAACAACGGATGAAAAAAGAAAAGAAACTGATTTTCGCACTTCACTTTTTTTTGATGGCGCTCCAATTTTAACGTAAAGTTACTAATAACTTCATAAACAAAGTGAAGTGCCACCAATAAAAAGTGAAACGCAAATATCAATTTCCAAAAATAAATTATCCTTTTAACTCGAATTGGGCCCTTTAATTTGAACCTATAACCAATTTGCTGTTTAACTGGACCCTCCAATTTGGATCTGGAATGGTCAATTTACGGTACAAACTGACTCCAAAGAGGCCCTCACGTGCTAGGAGAGAGAGAGAGACCTTGGTAGGAGTATTAAAGGCTCCGTTCCGGAAAAAAAAAAAATCTTTATTTTTTAAGAAGGTAATTTCAAGCTTAAATATTATGGGTTTATTGAAATTTAAAAATATGCAATATGGATCTTTTTGGAAGATCTCGATGACATCTTTTAGGGGGTGTTCCACTTTCTCTTCTTTTTTAAAAAGTACTTTTTTTTCAAATTTCAAATTCAAATATAATGAAAATAAAAAATAATTTTGTAATTTTTTTGTATCGTATAAAAGATCTCAATGAGATCTATCAAACAAGATCCATATTGATAAGAAAATTATTTTTGTAAATGTATGATTTTTGAGCTTGAAATTACGTTATTTTTCTAAAAGTTCCTTTTTTACAAAACCGGAACATCCCCTTATACGATGCAAAAAATTTGAAAAATTATTTTTCATTTACTTTATTTTTGAATTTAAAAATATAAAATAACCTACCTATTTTTTAAGAAGATTTTTGAAACGGGGCCTAACTAAGTGGTGTCACTGGTGTGCCAGCAAACAGCTTGGACTTTGAAGAGGTCCCACAGCTATCTGTTTGGTAGAAATTGGCTCACAAAGGAAGGGCGGGCGGGCTAACGTGGAAGAATAACGGAAGAAGAAGAAAAACTTGGGAGTTCCGTGGGGCCCCCTGAATAGGTCGGCCACTGCATGCAATGACGCAAGCACTCAAAGTTCATTTTGTCCGCGTTTGCACCAATGCTGATAGACAAAAGAGGAAAACTTGTTTACAGAGCAGTTGTAATCAAGTATCTATGAAGTTCACTGTCAGTCATTCAAAAGTGTTTCACAATGATTCGGATTAAAATTAATCTTTGACAAAAATTAAAAATATATCTCAACCGTTAATTATCGAAACGGACGGCTGAAATCACTCAGTTGTATAAAGAACAAAGCGGCTCCGTAAATAAGTTTCTCTCCAAACAAAATATCCATCAAAGAATACATATATATATATATATAGTACAGTAACTAAGAATCACTGAGACATTCGTTTTTGTAGAGTAACAAAATTGGTCATGTGTGAATTTAGACAGAAAGAGTGCTGGCAAGTATTGGAAGGGGCATGCACCCAGTTGTTTCTGAACGTTGGATTGATCCGTAAAGAAGACGGCCTAGCTCGCGCTGACAAAACACCACATTGCAGCCACATTACTACAGGTGTGCAAGTCATAGATAGGGAAATCGACATCGTCGGTTAATGGTGCTTAAGCGTAGTACCACAGGAGCAGCATGGCGAGTTTAAAGCAAAGCTAGAAAAAGCAAACGTTATTAGAGCATCTCCAATGGACTCAGCATTTCCTTCTTTTCTGTACTTTGGATAGCCTAATCACCAAAAACACATGTCCAGCAGCCTCGTTAGATGCTTGATATTTAGCCTCTGTGCTACAGTAGCACACCAGCCTTGGCGAGGTTTTTTACACTCACTTCCAATATTATACAATTTCCAGACAGGCCAGATCTGCAACTCTCTCTCTCTCAAAGCAACTGTTGGGAAGCCATTGTTGATCACAACCATAGTCTCTTGCAACTTGAAATTGGGTGCCCGTCTCCCTACTCATATCTCTCTCTAGGTTTGTGTTTTATGATTTTTCATTTCTTGTCGAGATTAAAGAAATCGGCTTTGGTGGAATATTTTTGTTGAAGGAGATCTTCTATTGAAGAGTTCTTCTTGGCTGGGTTTCTCTATTTCTGCCCCAACCTTCTCGTCTCTTCTCTCTCTAACATTTGGTTTTTAATTTTTACTTAAAAAAGAATAATAAAGAATTCAGCTCTGGTTTGATTCAACTTCGGTTGGATTCGATGGGCTGTACGTCGTCTCCGATGTACTTCTCTCTCTCTCCCTCTCACAGTTTTGGTTCAGTTTGAGGTTGATTTGTGGGTTGTCGCATTTTTCGATTTCTTCTGCGGCTAGGTCGGATTTGGCGAGTTGTACATCGGCTCCGACGTACTTCTCTCTCTCTCCCTCACACAGTTTTGGTTCAGTTTGAGGTTGATTTGTGGGTGGTTGTATTTTCGATTTTATCTGCGGCTAGGGTTCATAAATTAAAATTGGTAATTGGGATTTGAGTAGCCCAATCGCTTGAGGCTATTAAAGATGCTCTTAGAAGTGCTTATTACATATTTAAGAGCATTCTCATTGTAATAATCAAAATCAAAAAGTTGCTAAAGTTAGCAATATTGCTAAAAAAAAGTGTCTACATTGTAATAATCAAACTTGGCAACATTCTAACCAATAATCAAATTTGGGCATTTGCATAATCAAAATTAGCAATGTTTTTTCCAATAATTAAATTCATTGGACCCCTTCTCTCTCTCCTCTTTCCTCTTCACAACTTCTTCTCCAATTAAAAGGTAGGCAACATGTTCATGTGATCAGTGGCCCTTTCGGCAGCTAAATGCTTCCAAAAAAGAGCACATTGATTCACAGTGAAACAATACTTTCTTTTGTTTTATTTCAGCTTTCAAATATAATTTTTCAACTATAATCGACAATCTCAAATTAGCAAAACCCACAAAACAACAGAACGGTGGGTAAATTGTTGGGACGAAACGGCGGGAAAATTTTGGAAGGATGAAATAAGCGTGAAATGGAAGTAAAAATTTTGGAGGGAAGGAATAGGTGGCAGTAGGCCCATTGATATTGACTATGGGCAAAAAAATAAACAATGTGGAATTTGACATTGCTGATTTTAGCAACCTCTAAACACTTTTGAGATTAAAAAAAGGAATTGATAATGCCAAAATCTTTTTTGTTTCTGCCTAAACTTTTTTTGTTCATGCCAAAACTTAAAGTGTACCTTTCATTGCATGACATAATTGCCCTGCATTACACTTCTTTACAAAAATGCCCCTTGAAATCACGTTCACGGAGAAGCAAATATAGATTTTAAACTGAGTGGATCAAGCCCCCATAGTTTGCAGACACAAAGTGGGTACAAACACGAAGTAGATTAGGATCGAGAGAGAGTAAAGGCAAGACACAAGTAATATTTAGAACACTGGACTCTGTCTTTTATTAACTTGATTCTTACAATAGGCAAAGCCCCTCTTTTATAGGCGTAAGGCGGGGTGGCTTACATCATAGCTTACATCACTGAATAGTATGGCATATAATTGGTTCACCTGCCATGCTACTGTACCTACAGACTAAAGTCCACACTTAAACATATATACATACGACAATACAAGTGGTACCATAATTGAACACTACTATTTACAGGACTATGACATTTCAATACTATCAAGACTTTCACCTCTTCTGAAAAGGAATGAAAAGACCATTACATTTATTACGTTACACCACACACCTATTAACAGTACACAACAGTAAATTCCAATAATTTATCATAAAACAGAGAAACAACACGCATAAGTCATTACATTTATGCTTGCACATGGAAATCTGATATAGTTTAACAAACAAACATACAAATGCAATCAGATATTCTATGACCTCTTATCATGTACGTACGTACATAGACAAAAGATATGGGCTTCTATGGCGGTAACGATCAATTGGAAAACACAAGGATATATATCACAGTACTCCTTCCTAACAAGAATGATCAGTACCTTCCATGAACAGACAACTCACGGTAAACACAATGGAAATTAGTTAATATTTCTCAAATCTTAATTAATCGTTGAGGAAAACCTGTTTCTGTGAACTGCACATGAAACTTTTTTTTATGCTGATGACAAAAAACAAGCTTGTGAGAAAAGAGAGGACTCCATTAATTTGAAGCAATGGTGTGCCTATGGTTGAGGCAAATTTCTTTATTTATTTATTTATTGGCTAAATTCAATACATATTCTTCGTCCTTTAATTTTCTGTCTCTTTTTTTTTTGAAAAACAATTCAAGGTTTTGAAGCAGAAAGTCAGAAACTAATTTTTTGTTGAAAAGTTTAGTTTACTTTGGGAAAGAATTCAAGATGCACATTAACAAAACAAGTGTAATGGAGGACAATTAAGTCATTTAATGAAAGGTACATCTTGAATTTTGAAAAGAACAAAAAGAATTTTGACATTATCACCTCTCTTGAAAAAAAACTAAAATTCATACTACGATTTGTTTATGTACCATTTTTCTCTTCAATTTCGTCTCTTCGGCAGAGTTATGGGCTGTGCGTGACGGGTTGACATTCCCAAAGGATTAGAGAGCGAGGAAACTATAAATTGAAACAGATGCTATGGTTATTCTTCAATTGATTAATGATAATAGTCTGTCACACCACCCACTTGGTAATATTCTACTCGATTGTAGGTCGGTTATGGAAGAGTTTGAAGTGATGTCTATCAAACACATCTATCAAAAAGCAAATCAATGCGCAGACACATTGGCAAATGATGCGCCTATTTTGGCTAAAGACTTTTATGTTTGTTATAGTATTTTAAGTTGTACGGAGTATTAATAATGTTTTCTATGCGAATTATTAATGCATCTTTTCTTTTCGGAAGATGCTAAGGACACATCAATTTGTCACACATCAATCACACTCTTCTCACATACTTGTGGATCCCTAGCAGATCCCTATATTGTGAAATTCTCATATATGCAT
Source organism: Rhododendron ovatum (assembly GCA_019656835.1). Lineage (NCBI taxonomy): Eukaryota > Viridiplantae > Streptophyta > Magnoliopsida > Ericales > Ericaceae > Rhododendron > Rhododendron ovatum. Next base: position 2,617,008 of record CM033802.1, on the reverse strand, counting down.
ATGAGAGAGATGTAGTTGAAGTGTAATACATTTTAATGTGTCCATAGCATTTCCCCCTCTTTTCTTTGGACGTGGGGGGCTGCTGTCCCAATTTTGGGACTCACCCCGGTCTCGCTCCGATGATCTGAATCGTTCACTTTGTAGAGCTCGTCGAGTAAAACAACTATGCCAAAAATCAATTTAATTGGATATCATTAAGTACTTGATCGGAGCCCATATAACTCTTAGTCCAAGGGTTAGAGAGGATTTGATCCAGTGTTTCGGATGCATTCTTTTTAAGATAAAAAGGTTCCGATCAGGTACTTAATAATATCCAATTAAGTTGATTTTTTGCATAACTGTTCTACTCGACGAACTCTACAAAGTGAACGATTCAGATCATCGGAACGAGACCGGGGTGAACCCTAAAATGGGGTGCAGTAGCGTCTTGCTGTCCCCTTAGGGACAGCAGCCCCCCTCCCTCCCTTTTGTTTACCCAAAAAGGAATAAAGATTGGGTGGAGGCAGCCCGGACGCGGGGGGCTGCTGTCCCAATTTTGGGACCCACCCCGGTTTCGCTCCGATGATCTGAATCGTTCACTTTGTAGAGCTCGTCGAGTAGAATATCTATGCAAAAAATCAGTTTAATTGGATATCATTAAGTACTTGATCGGAGCCCATATAACTCTCAGTCCATGGGTTAGAGTGGATTTGATCCAATGTTTCGGATGCATTCTTTTTAAGATAAAAAGGTTCCGATCAGGTACTTAATGATATCCAATTAAGTTGATTTTTAGCGTAGTTGTTCTACTCGACGAGCTCTACAAAATGAACAATTCAGATTATCAGAATAAGTCCGGAATGGATCCCAAAATAGAGTGCAACAGCGCGCTGCTGTTCCCTTGGGGACAGCAGCCCCCCTCCCTCCGGAGGCAGCCTAGGGCAACAGGTGTGTTGCTAAAAAAAAAAAAAAATTAAGCAAGCGCGCGATGACCAGATGTCGGTACGCGGGTTTTCCCATGGTGCCACGTACCTTCCTTCCACACCAACGAGACACGACACGACAAGGCCTTGCTTCCCTTTTCTTCAATCAACAGTAAGATAACCCCCAATAAAAACCCTAATCAATCAATTCTATCCAAGTTAAGTATCTGAATTTCCACATTTCTGATCAGCCAGCCATGTCAAACTCAAAGAACTCCCTCTACCCACAAGTTGACCAATCCAACCCAGAAGCCATTTCCTCTTCTACAACACCACCACCCTCCATCTACCCATCCGTCGACATGAAAGACCTCGCTGAGAATCTCTTCCCGGACAACGAAGACCCACAAAACCCTGACAACTCACAATCCCAACCTCCCCCCGCATTCGAATCCTCCGAGGAAATCCTCATCACGGTCCCCGGCACCGTCGTCCACCTCATCGACAAGCAACGGAGCGTCGAACTGGCCTCCGGCGAACTCTCCGTCGTCCGCCTCCGCCAGGGCGAGAACGTCGTCGCGGTGTTCGCGCGCGTCGGGGAGGAAATCCAGTGGCCGCTGGCCAAGGACGAGGCCTCCGTTAAGCTCGACGAGTCGCATTATTTCTTCACTCTTCGGGTCCCGCCCGACGTCAAATCCGACGACGAGGACGACGACGACGTCGTCGTTCAGGGGAGTTCCGAGACGGACGAGAATTTGTTGAATTATGGAGTGACGATCGCGTCGAAAGGGCAAGAGGGGTTGTTGGACGCGTTCGATTCCATTTTGGACCATTACAGTTCGTTTTCCGTGCAGGTAAGCTTGGTTTGGAAGATTAGCTGTGTTTTAAATATGTTTAAGCTAATCTCCAATGACCTTGAATTGAGCCGAACACAATCCAATCTGAGTATCTTGAGTTTCTTTTTGGTTTTTTTATTTATGCTTTATAAGCTGAACGAGCTTGTCCGAATTTGGTTTGAAAGCTTTGAAAAATCTTCGTTACTTCATTAAGCTTAAAAAAATGTTAAAGCTTGGTTTGTTTGTTTTAAAACTGACCTTGAGCAAACTTTTAATGGAAGAACACTATCTCATACTCCAGTTGGTTAGTTTGTTTATCAGCCCTAGAGACAACTGTTGATTTGATTTCTCAATTAGAAATATTACGAGTATATTTTGCAGCTAATATATTGTGATTTGTTAATCTGCTATTGTTCTAACGTTTGACCCCATACATTGAAAATTCTGGCTCTGCCCTTTGCAGAAGGTGGCGGAGGCGGTTGACGGGGCGGTGGTGGCGAGGGAGACAACGCCGGAGGAGATGGCGACGGAGGTGGATAAGAGGGAGAAGGTGGAGGGGAGCGCGACGGCGTATTGGACAACGTTGGCTCCGAATGTGGAGGATTATAGTGGTGGTGTTGCGAAGATGATTGCGGCGGGTTCAGGACATCTGATTTGGGGGATTTTGTGGTGTGGGGATGTGACGGTGGATAGGTTGAAGTGGGGACATGATTTCATGAAGAAGAGGTTGGAACCGGGTTCCAATGCGGAAATTAGTCCCTTTGTCCAGAAGAGGATAAGAAGGTTGGTCTTTGTTATTTTTTCTTGGTTGTCTCACTGCAAGTTTCGTTTTTTTTTTTTTTTTGCCATTATAACTTGGTTCCTTTCGTAAAGCATATTTTCTCTAGCAGACTGTTGTTTAAATTAAAGTCTGTTTATTGCTTTTTGAAGGGCATCTCTAAGTTGAACGAATCTTTTGTCAAATGGTAAAATATGAGCTCCAATATTTTCACCTTTGTGGTATTGAATTATGGAAGAATTTAATGAGTCATCCAAAATCATGGATGCGATTAGTTTTGCACCAAATCTGTTGAAGAGGCTTGAGGACACGTTTAGAATATCTTGTAAAAAGATTGGAGAAGTGTTTTAAGAGATTGAGGATTGGAGCATTTTCTTCATAATGGTTAGACTTTAGAGTGGGATTTTGGAATAGTTGAGAGTTTTTTGTGAAACATTTGGTGATGAACCATTGAAGTGGTTCATATCAAAACCAAATCCATACTTAAAAGGCTTGATTGTTGTTTTTGGGTCTGTTTCCTTTACTAGCTCTGAGTCTTATTTCCCTTGTGATGCAGCATGGGTGATTAGTTTGTGGTAATCTTTCATGTAGGGTTAGAAGGATGACAAAGAGGTCAGAGAAAGTAGTCACTGGAATCCTTTCTGGGGTTTTGAAAGTTTCTGGATTCTTCACAAGCTCAATCGCGAATTCAACAGTAGGCAAGAAATTCTTCAGTCTCCTGCCTGGAGAAATCGTTCTTGCATCCTTGGATGGATTCAGTACGTCTTTCATCTCAATCTCATTTTTATTTTGCATTTTTACCTGCCTACATAGTCTGTGTCGCAAGGAAATAGCCATGCGATTATCATCATGTTATCAGTTCTAACCACCTTGGTTCTTTGGTCGAGTCCCCATTCTCTTCTGCTAGTTCTAAGTGTTTTATGCCACACGCTATGATAGAGATGATTTGTGATCTAATACTTGTCTTGGATGCTCGGTCAAACTAACCTGAGCTTTGAACTTTCTAAAGCTGTTGATTTTACAACACACTAGTTGAGGTCTTACAACATAAATCTTTCACGACGTAATCAATCAGGCTGACCTGTACATTGTAAAAACTTGCCATTCAGTTTTCCTGCTCTTTCGACCACTGAGATACAGAATCTCATAGGACATCTTGGCAAAGAATATGCAATGCCGATGGAAAATATATATTGTAGTACGCTACATACAACTGTATCTTGAGGCATTAGGATTTCAAATCTTGGTTGGAATGGACAAAGCCCATGCAACCAGTTGCTGTGGTGGCTTGAACTTTTTCTCTAAACTGTGTTCTGCACTCTCCCTCTTTTCTGTCTGGTTATTTGGTTTCTTTTAGCGCATCCTTGAAGATGCTTGGTTAATTTGTCGAGTGTGTTGTGTTATAACGATTTTGATGCCTAATCAGTTCAGATTTGAACTTGAACTTCCAGTCTGGCACTGATAACTTGGAATAATTTAAGGCGAGGTGTTTTCTGTTGTGAATTGACCCTCGAAAACATAGTTGGTTTCTTTGGGAATTTCTTCTGGTTTTGTCCTGCAGTTTGTTTCCTGCTCATAAGATTACAATTCTGTTTCGGCAAGCAGATAAGGTTTTTGATGCTGTTGAAGTCGCTGGAAGAAATGTAATGTCAACCTCATCAGTTGTGACTACAGGACTTGTTTCCCACAGGTATCTCACTGCATGCCTTTAATATGATCTGCAAATACGCATTTGTTATCATTATCATCTTAGTCATCTACAATGTCATTGCATTTCAACATTCTTGCTAATACATTATTATCAAGTTCTCACTTCTATGGTGCTGCTGTTTGCATTCAGCGGCCTCTTTATGTTGATATGAGATAATTGATTAGACATTAATATTGAACATAATTTTTTTCGACCTTCGATGGAATCTTTATGGTGAGGTAAATTGTTGTTGACTATGTCGTATTCTGCTTGTTGCCCACTGAGAGAAACAATGGCCACCCAATCTTATTCTTAGGCTGGTCAATTGGATGAGTATTTTGTATGTTCGAGTAGTCTAGATTTTTGGCAGAAAAAAAAGGGAGCCAATTTGATATCAAGACTCGAGTACTTTCTCCAGTTCTTGTGGCCGTCTTGAAACACGGTTATTTCCCCCCTTATTCTTTTTCCCTCGTCTGAGTCAGTGAATCACACAAATACCACTCTCTTTTCCTCGTTTGTTAAGTCGTTGATACGGTTCAGAAGTATTAAAGAATCTGTATCATTCCAGGTATGGAGAGCAGGCAGGCAAGGTAACCAATGAAGGGCTTGAGGCTGCAGGGTATGGTATTGGGACTGCTTGGGCTGTGTGGAAGATAAGAAAAGCGTTCAACCCAAAGAGCGTCATCAAACCTACAACCATCGCAAGAGCTGCTGCTAAAGAAAATGCTGCCAAATCGAAGACCAAGCTTATAAAGTAATCGCTAGATAGATTTTGGGATGCGTTTGCGAACTTTTCCTGGTTCTTGTATGAGTGTAAAGGCCAAAATATTTGGCAGCTGCATGTCGTAGGAATGAGTAGAATTTGTCAATGTTGTAGAAATGAGTAATTATTGGTTTCTTAATATCCTTGTAACATATTTTGTATAAATCCAATTTCATTTCTGTGTGGTGTTCTGGTGAAGTCTCAATTGCTCTTTATCGCTATATACCTTTTGTTCTACTGAATGAAGTTATATTTCTTGGTCTTTCCGTCGGTAACTGCTCTTATATTTCACGAGTCTCGAGTGTCAGGGCCATGGAGACAGAGACAGGTCGCAGTATGCACTTAGCGAGGTAGCCATTTCCTGTCCATGGGTTGATCTTTTTCTAATACATGGGGAAGTAGAATGCTAACGGCCAAATCCCGTAGGCTCCAAGAATTCCAACACACCACTGAAGCAAAGGCATGCACATGGCCTTGACAGTAGTTGCCGAAAGAAATGAAGTTAAGCTTGTTAACGCCATAGAAAAGAGCAGGCAAGTCATAAGTTGTTACAAAGTCGCCGTTTTTCCGCTAATGCAAATAATAGTTGGAGTTAAACCTGCTTCATTGCTGATATGTTCATCGGAGGAACAAAGTATTATGTTGTTTGTATCATACATGCCTGCTAACATGGGGAAAAAGTGATCACATTTGCACTGCGTTATAGAGAGACTGTTGTCGTCGACCTCAGCATGTGTGCCTTGTAGTTCTGGGTAGCAAGTGATGGCCCATTACTCTATGGGTCTCGACCCTTGGGTTGTTGGAAGTTTTAAGTGTTGTTTATAACGGGAAAATAAATAACTTGGATTATGTTTCTTTCACTCTATTTCCGAAAAAAAGATATGTTTAATTACCATCCGAGGTCTCGTGAATAAACAAAATCAGAAATGCTACATGGTACGGACTGCTACTTGTTCTCTTTAATTTTTTGGCAACTTCCTCAAAAGATGTTTGTGCTGCACACATGTAACCACAATAGGTTGCTTTCGTACTGAAGCCACGCTCGATAAACTTGATACCGTCCAAGTGACTTGTAAGGACCCGATGTGACCTTGAACAAAAACACATGGCCTTGTCGGTGTTGAATGTGCAACTTTCGAGAGATTTGAATTGTAGAGTTTTCCCTGTTTTCTGGAATTGCAAGTTGCAACGCGGGCTGTGTGATCCCACATACCCATGTGTCGAGCCTGCACACCATGTCGGGGAAAGGGCATAAAAATTGCTGCGAGGACGAAGTAGTATCGTCTGTTGCAGCTAAAAAAAATTGGTCGCTAAACAGTTTCCCCTTTCTTTTGAACCCGTGAAGTACACTACTACTCCTCCTTTTCCTTTTGTAAAGTTGACATGCAAACCAATGTATTGCCAACTATTTGTAATCAGCTTCAAAACCCGGATCGAGGCACACGAGCACGAGATTCATGCTTACAGAGATGTTCGAGTTTCTTCTCGAAGTCGGAGTATGTCTTGTTTTTATCTATTTATTCTTTGTTTAATGGTGAGAACGTCGAGTTGTTTTCAATGAGTATGTAACTTGTTTGGAATCTTTTGCCAAATTTTCGGTGTATTTCAATTCTAAATATAGTCCGTCCACCTTGTCAGCAAGGATGAACAGAAGTACAGAACAACATAATCCAAGACCTCGCTGCTGATCACAGGGAAACTATATGCGGAATCAAATTGAAGAATGGCTTTCAAGGGTCCTTTGTCAAAGGAGATGGGGTATGGAATCGACTTTCCGGACCACATCAAATTCAGCAGTTCTGCTAATGTGCCTCAATTGCCACTGAACAAGTTCCGGTAAATTGATTGCTTTTTGCTAATTATCCTCCCGTGCCAGCTTATGTGCATATATGGTTTGTAGACTTTGAACCTTTTATGAATGCCGGTTATCTGGTTTGTAGACTTTGATCGTCTAAGTTAATGTATGATTTTCCGCTTGACCAAAAAAAAAAAATATATGGACAACTGGGATCATACAGTTATAATCTATGAATCTGTGGGTTCACACGTGGACCCACTAATTTCCACATCTACATGGTGTTCCAACTTGGTGGTGGGTTTTTTTTTTTTATTATTATCGACGGGAGTTAGTATTGTTATAATAATTAGGTTAGCACATTAAAAGAGAAGTTAAGCTCCTGACCTCTTTTTTCAGACAATGCTATAGATTGCGGCAAGTTCCTAGAGGTTAGCTGGTTTGGCAATCTTTTTCTTGAAGTAGTTAAGCAAGAAAGTTTCTAGAACCTTTCCATTAGCAAAAACAGGGGTACCAAATACCCATTTTAAGCTTAATTTGGTGCTAGAGTTGGTGGAAAGTTGATGCGTCAAAAATTCCTAGGAAAGTGAAGTCTATGACGAAAAGCTAACTAACTATTCACATCTTCAGTGTTTCAATTTTCAATTGGGAAAGTATCTGTAGACATTATGAGAAGTGCATCAGAGTATTGTTTTGTAGTACAGTAGTAGTAATTTTCTTGATCAACAAAAGTCCGTATGGTTTTAGAATTGTTACATTACTTAATACTTTAAAATTTTAAAAAAGAGAGTTAAATTCCTAACTTCCTTTTTTCTGCCACCTAAGAACACTCTTAATAGCGTTGATTTGAAATTTATTTTTGGAGGTCATACTCTATGTATTTACGTGGCTTTTAATTGCACTGTAGTTGCAGTTCAAAAAGAAAAAAAAGAAAAAAGAAAATTGGTACAGAACCTCCGTAAACACAGATTAAAAAAAAAAAAGGCCTTCGTAAACTGTTATATATTTCTTGTCGCTGGGCCTGTCTCGCTCCTCTTGCCTGAGCTTTCCTTTATCGAGCCAATAAAAACATAGGAAAAATAAGTGGACTAACCTAAATGGTTAGGTCCTTGTTTATTTCATGATTTAGGCTAAGTTCTATTAGTATCAATGCATCTTCTCTTCTTTTCTTTTATTTTTTTTCTTTTTATCTATCTTGTATGTTCAGATGTATAAGTGCATCATGATTCATTCATACCCCAAAAATCACCTCACTCACTCTCTCTCTCTCTCTCGCTCTCTCTTTCTCTCTCTCTCCCCATAAATGCAGATGATGCTTATCCAAGCTAGCTCTCTGCATTGATATCATGTCTCACCAAACTCAACTACCCCAACCAGCTTTTTCGTTTGTTCTCATACGCACGTGACATGATCCAGTGCGTCCCAGAAACTTTTTTCATCACACATTGGGTGGAACCTATTTGTATCCTACATCAAATATGTGGTCGAAAAAAGACCTGGGGCACAACATGACGTGACCATAAGAATTGAGTAAAAAACCAAAGCTAGATCAGTTCAAAAAAATAAAATAGCCAAAGCTAGATTTCCGAAAGTCTCAAACTGATGCCATAAGTGCGCAATTAGTGCAGCCCAAATTGGTTATAGTTGATGGGTCCATACACATTGAACGCACAGAGCTTTAGTAGGTTAACGGTGGTTATATCATATTCATATATCGGATTTGGATCCAACACTGATCATCATTATCATCAGCCTACCGTGTTTCAAGCGTTGTAAATGAACCAAGCAGCTCGGCTCGTTAACACTCAGCTCAGCTCGACTCATTTAGTAAACAAGCCGTGTTTGAGCTCGAGTTTCCGGCTCGTTTAATAAACGAGTTGAATGGATTAAAGAGGCTCGTTTAGTAAATGAGTAAGCTCTGCTCGTTAAGACTCGAGCTCAAATTTTTTGGAATTAAACAAGTTCGAGCTCGACAAAACTTGGCTCGGTTTGTTTGCACCCCTACAGTGTTCCCAAACAAGTTATAGCTAGGTAATTTATGTGACAATTTTTTAGGAAATTAATTTTGGCACTCCAGTTTTAACCACTAACACTCTACTTTGTGTTTTGATCATGTGAGAAAACAAAAGTAAAAGTGGAGTGTCATTTGCTAAAAGTAGAATGCGAAAATTACATCTCATTTAAAGTCTTAGTATATAGTAATACACTAGTGGATGTCCATGCTTAAAGTCTCAACTTAAATAAGTTACTGTTCTACCTGTTTTACTTGTCAAATATAATCTACAGATAGGGTGATGATCAGTTACAATTATGAGCCCTTCAAAAGATGCAATATTTAAATAAGAATTTCTGCCTAAAAATGACAAGGAGAGAGAGGGTAGATTTATCAGACGGCCTTTGTTCGTAAGTCTAGACATTTGGTAATAAATCGTTCTATTATGTACGGTTTGAAAGCTTATTTTTTAACTTTTTAAATTTACCTTTTTGACTTTTTAACTTTTTAAATTATGACCAGAATGTCTTTTGAGTTGGTAAGAGTATTTGAGAGATTTGTGTAGAATTTATTTTGAAATTATAGTAGCGTTTGGTAGATGATTGTCGAAAATGAATTATGGATTGAAATTTTATCATATCGCCCTTTGTCTTTATTAGTTTCTTATAACAGGTGTAAATATGTTTTTTCTTTACTTTTATTTTTCAAAATTTCATTTCTTTACATGCCACATTCGTTTTTTTTTTTATTTTAATTTATTATTCAATAGTTTATACTCCCTCCGTCCCAAATTCTTTATTCGATCCGCAAAACGGAGTGTTAAAAATAATATAATTTTTGCAAGAAAAAATTAAAAGTTTTTCAACAACTTACTACATATCAATGAGTATTTTAATTTGTGAAAAAAGTTTGAATTTTTTCTTGAAAAAATTCTATTATTTTTAACACTCCGTTTTGTGGAACGGACAAAGAATTTTGGACAGAAGGAGTAATAAATATTCATTACCATGTTTTAAGTAATATTTGAAAAAAAATTAGTATACTTAATTTAATGATTCTCTAACCGAAAAAACAATAATAAGAGAAACACAAACCCTCAATATTAGCAAATAAAGAAAAGTATAAAGTGAAGCAAAAAAAAAAAAAACAGACAAACACACAAATCCAACATTACACAACTAATTTGGAACAAGTAGAAAAAAAATTGAACATGCGATCAAAAAAATTCTTCTCTTCTCTCCTCTCTTGTCCGTTCTCTTTTCTCTTTTTCTCTCAAAAAATTTGAACACCCAACTAATTTGGAACAAGTATCTGGTGTGGATAGCAGAAGAGGTAACGAAATAAATGGGACGGCAGAACAGGCAACTTTGTAAATTACTTGGGGGTATTTTGGTCATTGCAGCGAAAATGGAAAGCGACAAAAATGGGAAAAGCTCCTGGTGGCCAGATTCTCGGATTCTTTTTCTTTTGTCAAAAATGGTGAATGTATTTTGGGAAATATGGTTTGAAAAGCCAGAGTCAAATGGCCAAAATCCCAAAAGGGAAATGCAAAAATGCAGTTGCCAAACACCCCCCTAATGTAGATGGCCAAGAAAAAGTTGGTTTCACCACCGAAATTGACTACCTAACCTAACCTCAATATTGGAACTATTATTGTGCTTTGGGTGGTATTATTATAGAAGAGAAGCCACTGAGATGTTACAGTAAGCATCTACATTCACTCGTAATGATATACTTAGTGGTTTCATTTATTAAACAATGTTAACATCAAAAAATTACTCCTTAAAAGAGAAAACGACAGACTTCCAACTTGCTTGCCGGAAAAATAAGGAAATCACTACCCTAAAGCGTAAGTGTTTGTTCTCCATGAGGTGCGTATTCGAATTCTGCGAAGTAACATTCCAAATGTTATTGGGACAGCTAGAAGGTTTGCGCCATGGTTAACTTCGGGATTTCAGAATTAGTCGAGGTGCGCGAAAACTGATCTGAACATCCGATTATTAAAAAAATTAAGGAAATCACTAGTAATCATCTGGATATTCACATAAATATCCGGTCAATTTAGGATTCAATCTGTGATTTTAGTGAGATTAGTACAATGAGTATATAAAATCGATAACCCAAGAAGGCTGCCCTGCTTGGGCACAATGCCAAGATAGCTACTGGACGAGCACTACATGCAAGGGGCAAAGAGCCATCAGCCCACCGGCCTGGGTTCCAAGGCTGCATAGTCACGGCTCACAATTCTCTTATTCTCTATGGAGAATGCTTTTGCATGTCCCAAGTCTAAAAGGATTGAGAACAAAGGGATAGTCAAGTGGTACGGCTGGGTTCGATTCTCATTATGGGCTTCCATCCCCCACCTACCCTAAAGGAAATAGACCTGGGTTCGATTTTCATGATCGAACCACCGGGCCAGGTTTGATTCTCATTATGGGGTTCCATTCCTCACCTACCCTAAAGGAAAAAGCCTAGGTTCGATTCTCATTATGGGGTTCTATACCCCACCAGGACCACCTCCTAGGATAGGAGGTTAGATTAGGTTTATGGCATGTACTAAAAAAATTATCTAAAACGATTGCCTCTCTTAAAAAGAATAGAACTGCCATGGCTATCGGTATATGAAAAGATCAGCCTAATCTACATCTCTAAGTTTAAGAGACCTAATTCGAATGGAAGGCAACGTATGCCGGTTTCTCACTTTACATAAAATTCGTTTGATCTAGGCATCCAATGCATGTTGGCTGACACCATGTTGGTTTCTTTAATCTTTACTTGTAGAGCGATCGATTGAGACACTTAAAATAAACTGCTTCATCATGGTACTGTATCCGTTGATTCCTTACCACGGAGTAAAGCTTTCACAAACCCTAACCCAAACAAATTAAACATGAATCTTTTAATGATTATAAATTTGCATTGTTCAAATTAATAATGAATTTGAAAAGGTATCTAGAAGAGTTGTTGAAGCACGAAACCTAATGTTTTTGTACTCAAAAAATATTCTCCTCCTCAAGACGCAATGGCAGAAGAGACAAGCAAATCCCAGCTGCTAGTGACAGTCTGAGGTTGTTAACTTATGGCGTATTAGTTCCAGAACGTGCTATATATATTTTTTAATTTAATGACTTGAATTAGGTACCGTCCGTAATGCATAAATGTAATTAAGAATTCAGTTTAGCAAATAATATATAGTAGGATCGTGGCTCAAAATCAAATAATATAATGTACTAGGGTTTGTTCGTGCCTGAAGGCACGGCGTAATGTGGAATCTAATTAGTGGTAATTATGCAATTAATATTATTTGAGAGAGAGAGAGCCGTAGGATTTATGGAGCAAATCAATGATTAGGATTTATAGAGAGATAAGATTCAAAAACCGTTCTCCCTTATTATGTAGATTTGTTACTGTCACTTTAGGTTAGAAATTTACAAAACGCTTAGCAAATACATGGAAAAAACAAAAGTGAATCATGCATCTTGAACCAAAACGACAAGCATTTGCAATGATTCTATATTCGTGGTGATGCAATTCACAAACCCTTTTTCTCTATCTATTTAATTAATAGCCCCCACTTACCTAACCAAGATCGCATAAATAAAATCAATTAGCTAGGAAAAGATGGGTTTCTAGAAGGGAAATAGAGAAATTTTTGTTTATTCTTTATTTCATACACTTTCTTCTACTTCAAGAGAAGGCATATATACTACCTATGTATAGCTAGGTTAATGGGACCTATTTTGCCCTCTATATGGCCCTCATCCTATTTTTGAGAATGTAATCCGACATGTTCATTATGTAGACCTCAATGCCTTGTACAGAATTGTAAAAACTCAAGTTGATTGGACGTAATTAAGCAGCTATAAATCACATTTGTTTTCAATGAATTAACGGCAAATATGAATTTCAAAAATAAGCAAGAGGATAGGTATCAATGTTCGACCAGCCTAGTTTTTCGCCGAAGGCCGTTTGATTTGTCTGATTTCTACACGTTTTTGGATTTGGAGGGCACAAGTGCCCGTCTCCATTATTGAGGTGTCATTTTTTGTTTTTCTCAATGTTGGGAAGATAAGAGTTTTTATTTTTATTTTTTCTTGTTTTGTGATAGGTTTCTCCTCTCTTTGTGCAGGTTTTCTCCCTTAATTCGTTGGTGTTCGCGTTGGGAACCCGGTTGGGTCATCCCTTTTCCGGCTAGCGGTTTTTGGTTTATTAGTGAGGTTTGATCTCCATGTGTGTTTCTACATTTAGTCATGATAGATGGGGACAGCAATTCTTCGCAACATCCTCTAGTCGGCTTCTGTTGATTCAGCTGCAATGGTGCTCTCGATCCATCATGTAGAAATGCTGTCGTTGCTTTCCCAACTCGAGAGATTCAGTTGTCTTGTTTGGTCATAAAATATTAAGTTAATTGGATACCAAATAAAATTGGATTTGGCAGATATATTCTGAAAAAAAATGATCTGGGCACACTGTATACAACTTTATTTTTGGTAATACATTGGATACAACTTGGAAACTCAATTTTTGTTCTAAATAAACGTGCTCCCATTAGATACAAGTTGGCATCCAACTGACTTTGATCACGGCTAAACGGCAGAAAAGCAGCCTCTTTTATAGTGAGGAGTATATATAATTGGCCTATAGAGAGAGAGAGAGAGTAGGGGCCATGTGAGTTGGTGGAGTCCCAAACAGCCGCAACCGGAGCACATGACGCTGCATCGGGCGCGGCTGCCAACTGCCGACCCAGAAAGATAGGATCCGGAGTTGGTACACTACTGTCTCTGCGATTGGAGCGCTTCTAGAGACTAATAATACACACAAAAAATAAAATGAAAATATACACCACAAATAAGGGCCGGCATGAACAAATTCTTTTTCCTCCATATATGAAGAAGAGAATATCTTCTTTACGGAGATTTCCGCGAAAATGAGTTTACGGAGGTAAATTTCACATGTTCAAAGTGTTTTGGACGATCTGAATTTTTTAGAGAAAAATTAACTTTTCTCCAAAAATATTTTATTAAAAAACTTGGTTGATTGTTGCTATAAAAAACTTGTTCTCTCTATGAAGAAACAACCTTTTTTTTTTTTTTATCCCCCCTAAATTGGTTGTATTTAGGATTCTTATATAATGAACATACATGCCAAAACACTGACATGTATGATACTATACTGAGGTAGTATCAGCCAAAAAAATATGTAAATTAGGAACGATGTTTTGAATTTGGGACGTGAAAAGCATATCGAGTACTTCAATCAAACTATTGAAGAAAAAACAAAAAGGCCAAAGAAAAACAACTCGATCTCTAGCTATATATGGATTGTGAACTGGTTCAAACCTTTTTAATTATTAGTACTACTTGATGATAATCCTAGCTTTTGGGGGTAATTAGGCCGAGGATTAGATCAGATGGGGACCTAAGGGGCCCACCACCTGGGGTCATGCATGTGGATGGTGGTGGGAGTAGAACTATGCATTATTAACTACAACAATAATTGTGTACGTAGAGAGAGAGAGAGAGAGAGAGAGAGAGAAGTAGGAGTAGTTTTTATTGGATAAAATAATAATATGGCTTTTAGTTAGTAGAAAATTTCCATCGAGACTGAAGAGAGAGAGAGAGAGAGAGAGAGAGAGAGTGGGGAGGGAAAGGGATACAAAATATCTATGGAAGCTTCTATTGTCTCTACCTAACCCCTTCGAAAAAGACAAGAAAATTAATAAAAGGACGATTTGTAGGCTGAGGTTAATTAATTCCTTTTGTTTTGTTCTTTAGTACTCCTCTTCTTTAAATTAAATAAAAGTACGAAATGTAGGAGTAACATTTTATTTCGCATTTGTGTTACTTCTCTTCTCTTTTATGAAATACTATCATTAAGTTGAGTGAATATCTACAACGTAATTTTAGATAAGTGTATGTAACAACTACAAATTATATGTATGATACAAGACGCGCTTCGCTGTTACTAACCGAATTAGAACACAGTAATTTTGAAATTTGAATTATTGATCTTGGGGACAACGTGCATGTTAATCTTATTTCACAAGATGATATCTTACTAACATAGTAAAATCTTATCTGGAGGGGTTTATTTATATATGGATTAATCAGGATCTTCCAAAACCAAAATTAGTGAACAGTCAAGCCCCTAGCTAATTTCCAAAAAATTAAAAAAGTGAGTCAAGCACCTACCTACCTAATAATGTTGGTACCTACCTGTGGTCGTCGGACCCCAAATTAAAATTAAATTAAATTAATGGTGGTGGGGTTCTCCATTTCGATTGGGGATCTGACACCCCTTGACCAATGGCAGTCACTCCAATTGTGATTACCATAGCCACTTTCACAAGAACGAGGAATATGAAGAGCTTTGGAAAAATCTCTCATTATAAAAATGAACGTTCAATTTCTTTGAGCATCTTTCTGTCAGATATTTAACTAGAACCCGTTTCAGATTCTTAAAAAAATATTTAAAAGGTAAATATTTATTTTTAAATTTAAAAATATTTTTATTATTTTTTTTACAGAATTTGATAGATCTCATCGAAATCTATCAAATAAGATCCGTATTGCATATTTTTATTTTATTTTAGTAAGTCGATTTTTTTTAAGAGGATAAAATCGGAACACAAGTCAAATGGAAGATGGTAGTAGCGTAAATTTATGAATTTGACCAACTCTTTTTCTTTCTCTTATTTTTTCGTCATTGACAAAGACAAATAATATAACTTGGAAAGGAGAGACTGCTATTTATAGTAGAGTTCGAAATCACCCCTTGATGAATCGAGAAAAGGATAGCAAACCAACGGATCTACCACTTAAGTTCATGATTTCTATCATCAATCTATTTCATGAGAGTCACACCAAATATAGTTTTTGGTAGTATAATTGTATAAATGATTGGCTTACCATGTCAGATGCGATCACTATTTTATCGTCCGGTTCACTTTTTATTATTATTCTATATCTGTTCAAATAATAGAACTTTGAACTAAATCTTCCATCTAACTGGAAAAAGTTACTATCTTAAAGAAAATTGACAATATTAGACTGTTATAACTATGATGTTTTTTTCCCCTAGTAAATTAAAGCTTCAATTGATCAAACACATCACTCTTCGCAAATTAACTACGCCCAATTCTAATATTGAAGTTGGTTTTTTTCGGTTGATGTATATCGTTATTATTCTATGACATATATATAAACACGGGGACAAGGTAAAGAATCAAATCCGGATAAAAGAAAAAAGAAAAAATAAGGGAAGTAAAGAATCAAATCTACAAAAGTAGTCAGGGTTTCCATTTCTAGTTGCTGAGATTGGTTAGGGAATATGGGCAACACAATAATTGAAAGGTTGGTAGAGAAACGGTGCTACTTTGTACAGGTGCTTGGTTTCCTTACGCATCTAACTCCGTCCGGATTTTATAGTTTCTCGTTCAATTCTAACTGGATAAAAAATAAGTTATATTTTTAAATTAGTAATGAATTTTGTAGAAGTATCCAATAGAGATCTTATTTGATAGATCTCAATGAGCTCTATAAGATAATGTTTTCAAAATTACATAAAATATAATCAATTTTAAGATATAATCAATTGAAAAATGATAAATTTTCAAAAAGGACTATTAAATCTGGATGGAGAGAGTATTTTATAGTAGTGTTTTTTAGGGCTTTTATTATGGGCAGAAAATGAAGAAATAGAGATAGGTTACCTACCTCTTCCTCTTCCTCTTCCTGCTGCCTTCTCATCCTCTCACAGCTTATCCATTGACCCCATAATTTTCTTCTCTAAATATTTATCTGTATATGTATTGAAAAAATACACTTATTCTTGTCCGTATCAATTTTTCGAAAAAGGCCAAACCCGATGCAAATTAGATCTGAACTAGTCACTCCGTCCTATATTGCTTGTCCAATATTTTAATTTTGAATTGTTTCAAAATGTTTGTCCTTTTTTGAAGAGCCAAAATAAAAGGCATGTGCGCGATGTTCCAGAATTAACTCTCACCAACGATTAAAAATAGGAATAGTTTAAAAGTAGAGAACAACACATGAGGTAACATGATAATCTCATCAAATTTTGTAAAGAGGTATGTAAATAAGTGCAATGGTGGAACTGAGGCTCCTTGAAATTAGGGAATAAATTAAGTACAATTACTATGTAAAATTTTTGTGATTTTTTGTTAGCGTTAGTTTCTTAATTACATTTTTTGCACATTGGGCGTTGATTCGGCTGATTTTTGCACATAAAAGTACATTCTCATGGCGCTAGCTAGCTACAGATAGTGTGTGATTCGTGTAGCTAGTTATTGTGGGATCCACATACTTCGTGTTAGAAGATTTTAAGGGACAAAATGACCAGCTGTGAACAGTACAAAGTAATGCTCCAAGACCACCAACTAACCTCTCCCTCCCTCAATTGTGGATGGAAAATCCATCTAAATTCCAGAACAAATATCAAAATTGTCCTCTGTACTTGAGAAATACTATGCACTTTTTGTAGTAATAATCTTACAAGCAAGAGAGAAAGTTAGAGAGATTATAACCTAAATACCCATCTCTTGACCATTCCTCTATTTGCTACATACTATATACTAATTCAAGCTTTATTTCATCTCCAAGCTTCTGTAATCCAAGACCCCACTTTCCAAACCTAAAAAGTCATAACCAGTACTGCTGCTGCTGCTACTTGTACCATTGGAACAACTGCACTCTTCACTGTTTAGTATTCCCAAGCTACATGAGAAACAGAGAGTAGTAGTAGTGGTGGTGGTTAAGTCTCTCCCTCCTGTCTTCAAAATCTGATGATCATGAGGTTGGTTTTGGTGTTGGTAATTAGGAGGGCTAATTCTCAGCTCAAGATTTAGGTCTGGACACCTTTCTTTGCCACTAAACCCATTACTACTAGTCACCACTACTGCTTTCTCCTCTTCTTTCTCGACGGAAGCAGTCGCAAAAGATATGGTTTTAACCTCCGGTTGAGGCTCGTTGATCGGCCGGTGAGTCATCGGATCGATTCCCCGGTTCAAAAGCTTTCTTCGGATATGAGTGTTCCAGTAGTTCTTTATCTCGTTATCTGTCCTACCCGGTAATCTTGCAGCTATAAGCGACCATCTATATTAACAACAACAAAAATCCATTTAGATTCTAAAAGAATTGTTGAAGTACCATGTATCGGAAATAAATAAATGTGTGTTAGATTTATTCCTATATGCTATATATATGGTGGGGAATAATATCACATGCATTCAATAAGTTTAGGGATGCATAAATTGAATATGGGACTGACCACAATAATAAATGGGTAAATCAGAAATATTGTACTATTTGTTCATCGGGGCCTACTAAAAAGATTGGGAATTTATAACAAGAGAGTGAAGTAGTTGAAGTTTAAGATGTGAAGTACTATTTAATTAATTGAATTTAACTTACTTGTTACCAAGGAGGCTATGGAGCTTGATGATGAGCTCGTCTTCTTCTTCTGTGAAATTGCCTCTTTTCAGGTCAGGCCTCAGGTAATTAATCCAACGGAGGCGGCAACTCTTTCCACAACGGAGGAGGCCGGCGGCCTTGGGAAGAGACCGCCAGCATCCTTCGCCGTGGGTCCGGATGTAAGCGATGAGCCGATCATCTTCTTCTTTGGTCCATGCCCCTTTGTTTGTGTGTGCTTTCTCACAACAAGGTGACCTTCCCATTTGAATTTGGGGTTAGCTTCTTCTTCTTCTTCCACAACCTTTGGCTTTTTGGTTTTCGGTTTTGGTTTTTTCTATGGCTTACAGTGGTGATGGTGTAACTTGAGGTGTGTGCTTGTGAATCAAGGTTGGCCCTTGTGAGTACTTGACAAGGGGTTTTATAAGGCTTTTGACGAGAGGGAGAGAGAGAGAGAGAGAGCTAGAGAGAGAGAGAGAGAGTAATTGCTTCTAGATGTGAGTTGGTAAGACAGGTTTGAGGGAGTGGATGGTGGTCTCTCTTTTGATGATATTGGCATTATCATATCGACATATACTCATATTAAATGTGGGTATACCTTTAGGTAGGTGTAAAAGTAAGGTATATAATTGAACATAGCAAGACAAGGAGGAGACTCATCTCTGCCTTTCTTTTCTCTCTCTAAAACTCTGAACCACTTGAGATTAAAAATTTTGGTGATCAAAGTGCTCTGTCCTTAATTAATTACCTTTCTAGAAAGAAAAAAAATGTGTTTGTGATACAAAATATTTATCAGGTGTGACAAGAAAGTTTAACTATTCTGTCATGTAATTGTTCTAGCTACATAGGATTTTTGACGGTTTGGGACCGTTGAAAATCCTTTTTATTTTGGATATGTAATTCTTTACGTGTTTTTCTATCTTCACTTCTTTTTTTTATGGATTATTATTCAAACCCGGCCTATATCATCCCTTGTAATGCTCCCCAAGAGCAAGATGTGAAATAAATCTGTCATAGTTATTTTAATAGTCTGCAGTGCTAAAAAAATTAAAGTTTTAAAAACAGATATATTTTTTTGTCCTGAAAAAATAGAAATATTGTTGAACGTGTTTGGTACTATTTTGGCCCAAGCCCTTCAAAAAGGATGAGAGGGAGGAGAAATTAGTTGGGTTCGAAGAGATGTCTAAGGGTTTTTTTTTTTTTTTCATATTACTTCAGTTGTTCGGGTCAGCTTACGCGTGCATCTTAATTAATCTTGGGTAAATCAATTCACCACTTACTTGCAGGGGTCTCAATTTAAGTGTGATGCCACCTGAGAGATTTCGAACGTGAGATCTTGAGATCAAGCAAACTCCTGAGTTTCAGGTCTTGATCACAATGCTAACTTGGGGGTGAGATGTCAAGGTTTGACAAAGCGAAACTTCTGTTCACGGTTCACCAAAAATGACTTCGTGAAATTTGGCATCAAGTTTTTGCTAACCAAGGGAGAGCCTCTTGCCATTTTTTTGTTTTGGTCGAATTTCGACAAAGATAACGAATTTGGAATGACGAAGGACTTGCTGTGAGGCTTCATTATATTTTGCTGTGGGTTGAGGTTAAATCTGTTTTACTAGCTGTTTTCCTCTAGCAATTCATTTACAAATCTGAGAAGTAAATTAACAAGACCTAAGTCAGTTATACCCACTACCCAGCTACATTAATTAGGAAGTATATAATAGAATGTGGTTGGAACTAACATCAATATTGTGTTTGTTGTAAAGTCACTCCATCATCGTTTCTTTATATGCATTTGATTATGTTAGTAATACGGTGATCTGTTGTTCGTGAGTCGGATTAGCTCACCTATCTGGCCTTGGACATTAACCACAATCTAAACATGAAATAATGCTTTTCCAATTTACTAATCAAATAGAAGTACTATTTTATAGGCTAAATAAAGTAATCCTCGTTTTTTAAACATATACAAACCTAATTATGTTCATGACCGAATGGGGAAATTCAAAACCTTAGCACTTAGTGAGTTTGTTGTGGTGGGCGCCCATTAGATTAAAAAAGTGTCCTAGTGGGGTTTTCTCTTCTATTGTTGTGCATTAGCATATAGGTGGGTAGTTGTGGTTCTTTATTCTATTGGCGCTCGATCTCCTAGTATGAGAGAGAGAGAGAGAGAGAGAGAGAGAGAGAGAGAGAGAGAGAGAGTGTTTGGGAGGAAGAGAGAGAGAGAGAGAGAGAGAGTGTTTGGGAGGAAAAGGTACTGCTAGGGTTTCTAGAAGACTTGGATATATGTCATGAAAGAAAAAGAAAACATAATGAGTGTGGTTGTGGTTGTGGTTGTGTGTGGGCTTTGGTTCACCTTCCACTTTTCTCTAGTATTTCTTCTCTCTCCAAACATTGTGGTGCAAGTTTAGGGACCAAATTAAGGTTGGTTAGCTAGGGATGGGAAGGTTGTTTCAACTTTAGAATGTTCAATTATCATATTTTAATGTAACGCAGGTGAAGTGCAGTGCAGTGCAGTTGATGTCTCCTTTGTATTTTTATGCACATGGACATAGTTCGATTCCCGTAAGCACTCATTTCCCTATTCAAGTCCCCTAGGATAGAGTAATTAAAATTAACGAATGGCAAAAAAAAAAAACGTAATGCATTTGTATATCATCTAATGTATTCCCTCCATCCCTAAATATGTGCAATTTTTTAACAAAAAAAATAAAAAATAAAGTACTTTTGTGCATAATGTTTTCAATTTTTTCGCACTGAATTAAAGATCTAATTGAGTTCTTTAACTGAGTGCGAAGAAATTGAAAAAATTTATGCAATGAAGTACTTTTTTTATAAAAAAAAATTGCACGTCTTTTCGTAGCGACCACTTATTTATAGACGAAGGGAGGAATACATTATAGCTAAATTTATGTAATTATGTGTCTTACAGTTTATTGGGTGTCTCGAAACCATAATCTTTGTTGTAATAGTATCCTCTCTGATTTGGTTATAATTTGTTATCACCCACCACACACACATTATCTCTCCTGTGAAAGCAACACTGAAAATAGCTACTGCCCATGAATCATGATTTTTCACTTCTACCACCAACTTGTTTGCGATCATTTTGGGTGTCAAACGGGTTGTGCCGTGCAAATCTGGCCCATTTTAGCTTTGTGCATGTCAACTGTGCTTCGTGCCGGCCCGCTCATTTACCTTAATCGTGTCGTGACTTGTGCCATCTTTTAGTTGTGTATCCCAAGGATACCAACCCTTTGGTATCCCCTCCGGTCCATTTTTCATTTTTCGGCTATTTTCCGATCATATTTGGATGATCGGCTTTGTTCATTTTATAGAGTTCGGCGAGAACTTTAATCATAACAAAAATCGTGTTCATTGAACTTTAATTGGTACATGATCGGCACATGTGAAAATTAAAGAAAACCAAAACTGGGTCCAAAAGCACACTGAATTATAACCCAATTTTGGTTTTTTTTCCAGTTTCACGTGTGCCGATCATGTATCAAATAAAGTCCAATGAACACAATTTTTGGTACGACTAAGGTTATTGTCGAACTCGACAAAATGAACGGAGCCGATTATCAAAATGTGATTGGAAAATGGCCGAAAAATGAGAAACAGACCGGAAAGGGGTACCAAGGGGTTGGTATCCCTAGGATACATAAAAGTTTCTTTGCCGGCTCGTTTACTTAATCTTGTCGTGTCATTTTTCAATCGTGTCATGTCGTGTTGTGCCCATCCTAACCCATCTCCAACCGATCGAGTTTCGGTGGGAAAAAAAAAAATTTGTATAACAACTAACAACTTAGTATTTGTTGTGCCATGCCCCGTGCCCGTTTTGAACCATGTCGTGCCGTATCGTGCCTGACCCATTTCCATATAATGCCCGTGTCCGGCCCATCTAAAACCATGCCCATATTGTGTCGTACCAATTTAAACGTGTAAAATTTCATGTTTGACACCTCTAGAGAGGGATGCCCACTTGTAAAATTTCATGTGTTCATTTTACCTACTTTTACACATTTTTCCAATTGTCCTGGTCCAAAACTGACCCCACACCTTTGATGTTGAACCCTGGCACGATTTATGAAATTATTCCCAAATCCTTCACGTAAATTATCCATGATTCCCCTTAGATTTATAAAAAGAAAAAAAGAAATCAAAAAAAGAAACAAAACCCATATTTGAATTTGATTATCAAGTAGAGAATACACTTGTTTTCTGTCTAAATCCACCGCTCTCTTGAATATTGGTTTTTAATTTTAATCCTACGTCAAAAAAGTTACTCTAGTTTATAAAGGCTAATTACGCCTGTGCACAGGTAACACGCATTAGTGTTACCGAAGGGATATGAAATTTCACACTAATTTAACGTGCTGATATCACTAACTAATTGAAAATTTCATGTTATCGTTGTAGAAAGTAAGAAAAAATTTCATGGTCACCGACTCACAATCACATTTAGTATTGTCCAACCAATTTGAGGTCAGGGATCAACAATTGCCAAAAGTAGAATTGATCTTATCTTCTTCCCTTGAATGGACTTATGTCTCGTCTAATTAATATTATTGAGATATTTGTACTCTCTATGGTTTGCAATAAAAGAAGATCAATGGACATGCCCGTCATTGATAAATAATTGATAAATATAAGAGGGTAAAAAGAAAAAAAAGGCATGCCTGGGGTACGAGCCTGAATGGATTTTATTTAAGGTGAAGGAAATTTGTATTTTTTTTTTTGGTAAACAAACGACGCATTAATAAATTAAGGTTTTACAAGCCTGAAGGATTTTATTTTACTTTTTTTGGGTAATGAAGGAGAGAAAACTAGATTAAGCAATAATAAGTCTAGGGATTAAGCAATAATAAGTTTGGGATATTTAACCAATATAGTGTCTTCTTAAGTAATTGAAATAACACCACAGACGGTGCAACATAAAAAGAGATAAATCCTAGAGCATGAGTGAGAGATTCCTTGGCAAAGATGTCCGCATATTTGTTTTCTTCCCGATAAACATGGCTAATCTTAACGGATGTAAACTTCTCCAGAAGGTACTTGCATTGCGAGATTAAATTACTCCAAGGTTGATGATTGAGTTGTGTGGTCATCCAAAATTTGAAGGAATTGGGCGGCATCCACACGTACGTACAGACTTCAATCCGGTCCCAGTTATGATGGTTGGCTAGAGTTAGCGCGCCCATATCGAACAAGCTGCCCATAGTTCTGGTGAAGGAATTTATTTGCTCCACTGAGAGTTAGGTTGTTTAAATAGTAGGTGCATGATTGGTACAAATTGTTCTCAAACCCAAGTAGTTCCAATCCAATAAAGACACGAACAAACACATGGGAGAGCTATTAATAGGGAAGCAAGCATGTATTTGAACCAGCAACTTAATACAGGGTACAACTCATAGCTAACGGGTAGGGTAGGCCAAATAATCAAGACATGTAATTCAAGAATTTATTTCTTTCTTACGTACCTCTCAAGTTTGAAACCTTTATGTTATCAATCTTTGTGGGGGGAATCAATATAGGACTTTGTGTGACTTTATATGGGCCCGTTCTTTAACAGTGGATCGATCCCTTAAAAATAACCAATTTACGTGCGCATAAACCAATCTGAACACCGATAGATAATGAAAGAAATAAAAAAACAGGTGGGGTTGGCAATGAAGGACAGGTTAGTAAGGTGACAGCCAACTCAGCAACTTGTGGGATACCATGGGCTTTAATTAGTAAGTAGGTAGTGAAGAGAATTTGTGGGGTTGTCCTAAAAAGCAAACCCCCTCTACCTACCTCTTTGGCTCGTCCCTCCCAACCCCCATGTGAGAGGCTCCTCAACCTTCAACTGTCCCACATGCTGGATAAAGCTTCCAAATGAGTTATTCTTTGCCACTTTCTTAATTTACTTGTAATTGATATACATATTTTCCAACTTGCCATAATTTGCCATAATTATCGTTATATAGTAAGACTTTCTTATTTTCGTCGACAACAAAAGCCAGTGCTACTGTGATCTCCATTAGGTATACTGTATGTCGTACGCACCGTAGGAGTAACAGGGAAGTTCTGATCATATGGGAGGTTAGGACGTAAATACGAGTAATAGTAAGATAGATGAAACTCCTAGAGTAGGAGTGATAAGCTAGAGGTAGTATCGGGAGGTCCATGCGGATCGATAGTCAACAAGTCATTGTCTATAACACAAAGCTCGGCGGTGTGATGACACTCGTGTGGAGGGAGGGGCATCGTATTTGAGACCATAAGTTGGTAGATAAGAGAGATCCGCCATTGAAGAAGAACGAGTTTTATGAACTTTGGAACTATATCGCACAAGATAGTAGGATAGAGATAATTAATGATGTAAATACAACATGCACGCGCTCCCAAACTGATTTCAAGATCACAATTAAGACACCTATTTTGGGAATCATATTATGATGGGTGCAAACAAAGTAAAAATCAATTGGGTCTAGCATAAAAGATGGGATTGGTAGTAATATACCAGCCAACTCCAGATCGTGCAAAAACGAAGATCGATTACATAAACTAAGATTGAAACAAAAATCCAATAAGATTGAAAACTATAATTATTGAAGTTGCTTAGAAAAGGAATCTTTGGAGATCGACATGAGAATGTAGTACTGTACGTACCAAATTGTTCCTCCTGCCAAACATGCAAATTTGGTCTACTGTACGTAGCTAGCTAACACATGCCCTATTTAATTTGCTATAATTAAACTGCCTCAGTTCCATCATCTGGAAAATCGAAAAGAGCAAAAGAAAGAATAAACAGTGAACAACGAATAATACCTAGCTAGCTAGCTAGAATCACTCGAACCTGTGCAGAAGTTGAACAAGTACACTCAGGGAATTCAGGAGTTAATCCATGGCTTTATAAAGTGTATCCTCCTCAATTAGCTTGCAACATACTCCTAACTTAATTCTACCAAAGGACCAGCCAGCAGTATATACAGTAGTTTTGATGTCAAAGAGATCGAGTTTGGAAAGGACCCGCAAATAGGGCCAACAAAACATGACTGGACGGAGAGGAGCTCGACCCTAGCTTTTATGCAAGAGAAGTCAGTAATTGTATGATCAGAGAACAATTCCATAAGCTAGCCAAGAGGGCAGAAAAACACAATGAAGCTCGAAGAAGCACGATCAAATCATTTTTACCTAGCTAGGAGCGAGCCAGCGTATATCTTCCCCATGCACCTAATCTAGCAATTCGCCCGACTAAACTCACGGATTTTATTTGTTTCCTAATCTAGCAATTCGGGAATTAGAGCTCCATCTGCCACCGTATTAAAGAAGGGTTTTTTTTTTATTCATTTATAACCAAGTGTTCAGGCTAGCTTAATTATGCACCTAAATGGCTAAACTGATTGTGGACACTAAAGTTAAGGACCAAGTAACCATCTAGGATGCCAAAGGAGTTGATCACAGTTTGTTTCGAACCTGAGATCTTAGAGCATCTCCAACCTTGGCTTCAAGTTTTGGGATGCCAAATTCTTTTCAAGGATAATGTGACAATTTTACATCTCAAAAAATACTCACTTCAACCAATATACCAAATTTGTTGTTTTGGCATGTTTTCACTTTATCCTGGTTTTATCTTTTATTTTTTATTAAGTTGTGGAGAGTAAATTTTGCCTATCACATGTCAAATTTGACATGAGATAGGAGATTTCAAACGACACCTAGACAATTGACATCGTAGTTACAGTTGGCTCGGATCTCGGTCCATCCACTTGGCATGCCATGTTAGATTTGACATCCTTAATTGAAGATGCTCGTAGGAGAGCAAACCCATAAGTTCAAGGCCTTGACAACAAGGCCAATCCGTTGGGGTTACCCTACCAAAGCAGTTTAGGTAACCAATGGCATTGCAATGAACAAGCACATGTACAAAGGATACAAGTTAAGGGTAAAACAAATTGCAGTTGAAATATATTGAACTTGCAGCTCTTACGTACATATCGACACTGGTATAAAATATTTTACATCTCTCATTTTATCTAATCTGACTTGGACTTGTTCCGACCGCACCTTGCTTGAACAGCTAGTACTTTTAAGATGTCTGGGCACCCATCATGGCTCTTGTCATCGAATATCTCTCTTTCTAGTGGAATTGAACAGCTATTCTTTCCCAAGCAATACTGATTGAAATCCAGAGAAAACAAAAACAAAAACAAGAAACAGATAAAGTGCACAAGTGAGAATGATCAGTGATTCAGTATATAACTACTGCAGGATTTGGGTGAGTACCAAATTATGTAGGGAATACGGTTTTACCTTCGCAACAACTTTCTCGCTGTTTGGAGAAGTGCATTTTCCCTCAGCAAAGTTTCCACATGAACCAGAAGGATCTCCAAAGCTTGCGAAGTCCACGCTCTTGATCACTTTGTCGTCGGCACAAGTCAAGTGAGCTCCTGATTTCACATCTTCTACGACAGTCATCTGACCTCCTTCTTTTTGCCAAGTCTTAACACTAGGTGGATGAGCCTCAGATATGAAGCTGCAAATGGTGTCTCTGTTAACAAGTAGGACTTCAATTCCTTGTGGGTTTCCTCCGGTTTCCTCAAAGAGAACCATCAGGTTCTTTCCTGGCTTCAAGAAGGATCTTGGAATATGGTACCTGCATATAATGAAGCAAGTCGAAGTTAAGGGGGTTCAAATGACCCACTTGCCCAAACGTACCTCTGGCCCTCCACTGCTTGGATGTAGGTCTCTAAGCTTTCGGTCGACCTGAGCTAGCCTATAAGGTGGAACCTCTTGACGATTTGTCACACAAGTGCAACAGGATTTTTAAAAAAAGTAAACGAACTTCGAGAAAATGTCATTCCAAGAATTTGAGAAGCTAAAATCAGTATCATAACAAGAAACACACATGCGACTCTAGAGCTTGTGATGTTAAGAAAAATTAAACAAGTTGCGATGAAGTATCACTTAAAAAGTAAAACGCTAACCATTCTTCAATTGTTTTTTCATCTTCAAAATTACAAATTAAGTTTGCAGAGCCAGACTCATTTACCATATATAACGCACTCTAGTACATTACTTACTCGGACTGAGAAGGCTGCCCAAGAGGTGAGAGGTAATTGACCCAGTAACGGCCAATGCTTTTGCCGTTAACCCAAGCCATTCCTTTGCCCATGGTAGTCAGCCGGACAGCGACAGGATTTTGGCCTTCAGGAACATCGAAATATGTCTGCAGAAAGAAAATTTAATGGCCTATGAGTTCCAAAAAATTCCATTGGAGTATGTGTTCAATGAATATTACCAATAACTTCAAGGTTACCGGTGGCATTACCTTATACCATGTAAGGGGTGGTCCTGCTCCTCCAGCCGGACTCCATTTTACCTTCTGTGAACCTTCCTCCGTATGTAGCTCAAGTTTTTCTCCCTTGACACCAACCTGTAAAATGGAACATGCTATAGCCTATCATAAAGATCTAAGGGGTATGGGAATTAAAGATCAGAAAAAGATTCATTGGGAACTGTCCAGATTGTGCAATGTTTCCATGATGCATTCCTTTTGGATGGAAGATGGGCACATCCAGAACTATAGTACTTTTGCCAGCAACACATTTTAGACTAGTATTGCAGCCTAAGAAAACAGCTCAGGGAATTGCCTAGATTTGAAAACAAATGGATCAGATTCAGATTATCCTTAATTGGTTGTCTGGGACCATATAGTTTCCTTCGTTCAAAAACATCTGGCTCTTCATTTTCTTTCTAGGGTTATTTTTTTTTGTGTGTGTGTGTGTGTGTGTGCACTTGTGCTTGTGCTTGTGCAGATAAACGAAGTGCAGTTTGATAGAGGAAGCTCATATGTACCTCATGCCCCCAGTTGTTGAGGGTGACATCAAGGGTCCCAGCATTCAAACCTTGGATTGTAATGGCACGTGGTCCAGCAAACCTCTTCTCCATATTGGCTCCGCTATTCTTCATTGATAAATAATGTCTCAGTCCCTCTTCTTAGTATATGATAGAAAGGGAAAAAGTACACACACACACACAAAATGCACGTTCCTTACCGGGAGTCCCACTGTCATGCTTAAAAGTGAGATGTGATTAACTCCAGGCTTCAAATTTATGGGCTTTTGGAAGACGAAGCTCTTCTCTATGTTGCTTCCATGTCCAAATCCTGAAAGAAAGAGGGAAAATTAGCTATATATATGCAATGTAATTGTGAGAGAATTAATTAGTCCAACACAACGAAATTAATTAGTCCAACACAGTTATACAAAAGAAAAACACCATGCATGTACCTATATATTCTCCATTTACAAATGCAACCATTGCATGGCCAAGATTTGCAATCTGGAGGACTGGCAGAATATCAGAACGCATAGGTAAGTCAAGGCGGTCAAAAGTTATGCTGCAAACAGAATATCGAAAAAGATGTCAGATTTAAGTAGAATAAGACATTTGTATATATATATATATATAGCGATTCATGGAAGGTAAAGAAAAGATTTTGTGAAATGAAAACTTCTAAATCCCCTAGATGTGATTACCTGGTGCTGTACCATGCATAGTCTGAGGTATCTTTAGTGAGACTATAAAGCTCCAATGGAATCTTGTTTTGAAGTGGTAATTCGTTTATGTTTGGAATACTTTCTGGGAAAACCACCCATTTCAGTTTCCCTGCCTTCTTTGATGGATGGAAATTTCTGGCATTATGTTGTGCAACCATCTGTTTGAAAGAGAAAAAGTTGAAGAGGATAAATATCGTTCCTAATCTATAACCTATTACAACGGAATTAAGCATTGTAAGCAGGCCCTCATTCAGAAAGAATTTTTCTACCTATTCAAAATGTTAATTGCAACCAGACAAGTTTAAGAAATCAAAAGCTACCGTTTGAGTGTTGAAAACCAGAGTCTTGCAATCTGGGAGGATGCTAATGGATCTTCGTGGTAGAAAATAATCCTGACCCCTGAAATTGATTGTTGCAGGTATCTTTGTATGGTTGTTGGTCAAGAAAGCAGCGCAAATGTCAGTTCCAGGCTTCTCATAAACTCGAATCTGTAAACCAGAACTGCAAGTCAATAATAATCTCACCTCGCCTCTCTCTCTCTGTGTTCAATTGTAGTGCTTACCAAGCATAATTAGGAACACTTACTTCTAGATCGTTACTAATTCTTTGGACAGTCGGAACCCCCCAAAGCAAAGCCTTCTTGGACAATCTTAAAGCCCTATGCAAG
This sequence comes from Rhododendron ovatum, assembly GCA_019656835.1. Taxonomy (NCBI): domain Eukaryota; kingdom Viridiplantae; phylum Streptophyta; class Magnoliopsida; order Ericales; family Ericaceae; genus Rhododendron; species Rhododendron ovatum. Next base: position 2,587,612 of record CM033802.1, on the reverse strand, counting down.
TCCCTTAGATGACCGAATTTAGGTTCCCTCCTCAGACCTGGAAATGGGTGGAAACAAGCCTAACAAAATGTTGGAATGAACTTAATGAAATCGCTGAAAATTGACAATACCAACCAAATTCATCGATAGGAGCTTCATCATAGTACCGAGTTGTCACAAAAGATGAACCTGTTCTGCCGTAATTTGTCCCACCATAGTACTGCAAATGCCAATGATAATGACTAAGATCTAGAAAGAACAAATTTATTATCCTAGCTTCGAATATCAACCATTTACCATGTAATAATTTGTGAACGTTCCGTTCTTCGAGAAGAAACGAGCAACTGAATATGCAATATCTTCAGCTGCTCTCTGTGATGGTGGGTCTCCAAACACTCTGTACCTGCAATCATGAATTTTTCACAGAAAAAGGGATAAATATTAGCACGAATTACCACAAAAATGAAGACGAAAAAAAAAACTTTGTTTTAACTAATATAAGGAATCCTCTAGCTTGATTCTCCTCTAGGACCCTCTATTATCATCGTTGCATATTTGTTATGGTTGCAATTTGAGTGCTATACTTACTGAGCAGTCCAGTTCTCAGTCCACAGAGAAGGCTTATTGGGACTATTGGGGCCAGGGAAAGTATCTCCGCAATGCCTCCCATTGCATGTATTGATCTGAACAAAACCAAGATTTTCCTTTAAGAAAAGAATACAAGCAATGGGACAAGTTCCATACTTATGGTTTAATGAACTTACCACTGGATCAGGGGCATCCATTTGCTTGCACATGACCCACGGGACTCCTGTTTGGAGACCCACAGCCATATTTGCTGCCCAGTGAACGTATTTAACACCCATGTCCCTGTATGCCAATTGGATACTATTGTACTCGTTTTCAATCTACAAATATCAGACAGAAAAATAAAGTTCAGCAGCAAAAACCGGGTTTTTCTTTCAAGTTTCATTAGACTGGGAACTGGACCAGACCTGGGACAAAATGATTGGTCCTCCTTGAGGAGCAAACAGTTTCTCTTTCCTCAGCATGTCGACGATCATAGTGGTAAACTTTTGCATGTGAAACTGCAATATGGAAAATGCAAGTTGTTATTGGTTTGTTGTTGCACATTGCATGCCTTAGATGCTAGGAAAAGTTAAAAGATGATCACCATGAATGGTTCATTGTAAGAACGGAATGTGATATTCGGGACCTCTCTCAGCCAGTATGGAAATCCTCTGCCCAAACCATAATACACTTATATTGTGAAAAAAAAAGCAGGAAAAAGAGAGAGGTTGAACTATGCTATGGAACATAGAGAAGCATTTGAAAGAAGAATAAGATGGCATAGGTGGAATTGTACCCTTGATTCCACTCAGCTGCAATGAAGGGACCGACCCTGAGAGATGCATACAAGCCTTGCTCGCCAATCAATTTGATGAATTTCACCAAGTCGTAATTCCCCTCAAAATTGTACTGCACATAATATCGGTATCTAATGAGCATTCTTTTTCACATATTAATCGTGCAACGAAGGTGCAAAAGGCAGCCTTTGTATTAAATCTAGGGGAATATTTGTGATGCAGCAAACAGCAATTTATACCTGGCCTTGAACGGGCTCATGGATGTTCCAGAAAACGTAAGTCTGGATGACATTCAAACCTCCCTCCTTTGCCTTTATTATAAGATCCGGCCACATCTGAACCCCAAGTCACCAAAATTCATTAGCCAAATACATCTACAACTAGTAAATCACGAAAGTTATTCAGTAATCTGAGAGCACGATCATAGCATGTGCAGGTACTGCTCTCCAATAATAAGAGCACAAAATGAGGAATGAATGGACTGATCTCGTCTCCTAAGTCCTACCCATCCAACCAACATGGGTCTGATCAGCTCCCCTCATACCGTATCTTATGCTCTAATTGGTCAGATAGCACCATGTCAATACACAATAATTTGAGAAGTATTTGTGTTATTGCTCTAGGCTGTTTCGGCAATAGTATTTGTGGTTTTGATTGAATACAGGGATCTCATTACTCTGAATCAAACACCTAGTGATCTGCCTGAGGTAATTTCTTTCAAATATAAAGGATTAATTCATAAATCTGACCCATGAAATGATTTTTATGAATTCAATAAGATCCCTTCTAATAAGATATCATCATGAGAGTGTGTAGGGATCGAATCCCTCCTTTTTCCAAGAACAAGATTCCAGCTTGGGTCAGTAATTAGGAACTAGGTTTGTTTTCCTGGCCGTTTCAAACACTAGAATCATGACATCCAAAACCATATATTCTCATTTCCCCTCAAGACTTCGCAATCCACTGTTTCTAAAATGTCATTACCCCATGTTTTTTCTTCCGTGCACAGGTCAGCTTATGCATATCCCCATTAATCAGGAGACTAAGACTACTAACCCCAAGGGCACCCATTTAAAGTCGAAACAAAGCTCCTTATGAACTGATCAAATAGCACAAAGGAGGTTTCGGGTTAAGACCTTCTAAATGCAAGCCTTGAGCACGATGCCAAAACTTTGAATCAATCAACCCAACATATTGGTCAATGATTTTGCATATCAAATACTCCTCCCGTCCCACAAAGAGGGTCCATTATAAAAAGACATGCAATTTCAAACACTAGAATCATGACAACCAAAATCATATATTCTCATTCCCCCTCAAGACTTCAGAATCCACTGTTTTCGCCACTGTTTCGAAAATGTCATTACTCATTACCCCACTTTTTTCTTTCATGTGTTCAGGCACGCTTACGCACATCCCGATTAATATGGAGATCACTATTACCAACCACTAGGGACCATTTAAAGACGAAACAAAGCACCGTATAAAATGATCTAATAGCACAAATGAGGTTTCAGGCCTTGACCATGAGGCCAAAACTTTTTGGTCGATAATTTTGCATATTCCAACATTCAGAAATCTATCTTTTGAACCTCATTACTTACCTCAGGAGGGGAACGGGGATAATGAATAGAACCGGAGAAGAGAAGCTCCCTGCCGCCATTGACGATCAAAGACCGCCCGTCGTAAGTCACGCTTCTCTGGTTCTTGCTCTTGCGTTGGCCAACAGCAGATGTAACCAGCAAGCAGGAAACAAGGACCAAAACACAAAACCCACGAGTCAGAACCGCCATAACTACCCGAAGATCGAACAGTATCAATCAAAATTATAGCTCTGTGTTTTGGATAGAGCCAATTGGGACCTCCTGTACGCGGAGGAGGTGCCCAGGAGCTGCCCTGAAAATTTCCTTCAACTGTAGTGTTATAGGAGAAATGCATGGTGAATTTATTGGCCTGAGAGGGAAATTCGGAGCTCTTCCTACTGGCTTTGCGGTTTTTTGTTACAGGTTGTGGTCTCTCTCTCTCTCTCTCTCTCTCTCTCTCAAAGCCTATGTATACACGTATGTGTCTCTCTGGTCGTTGCGACTGTTGACGGGTTTTGGGCCTAGAGAATTCGGAAGTGGCGAGGATAGCAAATTTTTTTTGGACATGACTTGTCGGCGGTCCACATGAATGGAGAAATTTTTCGGTGTCGGTTGGGTATATCTCATGTCGTATCCGTTCGACATATTCAGATCGTTTAATACATTTTTAGATGGCTCGGATTTATATTTTTTTTTCTTTTCTCACTCCAATACTTTCTCTCTCCAAATTCGAACCGGCCAAAAACTCAATAAACGACTCGGATGTGCCGAGCAGGCACCACGTAGTACCCACCCAACACTGATAAATTTTCCCATATGAAGGGGTTGCACCGTGCAATCGCCGGATTATCAGCCATGCCGGGTTTAGTTTCATAATTGAAGTCGTTTATGTCATAGAGTTCGTTGTAAACTTCCAACTTCAAGAAAATCATGTTAACCGAATACTGATTAATATCTTATCAGAGTGAATTTATGCTTTAACAAAATGAGTTTGATGGGTTTTGATCCAGTGTGACCAAATCCATTTTCAGAAACATAAAATGCACTACGATAAGTATTAATTTGTGTGCAATTAACAGGACTTTAGCGTGGTTGAAGTTCTCGACAAGCTTATGACATGAGCGGTTTCGTTCGTGAAACTAAACCCAATATGGGCCGATAATCGGGAGATTGCATAGTGTTGGGAAATCGCAGCCGCGCGCTCAACTCACAACGAACAAAAAAATACTCAAGATCTTGGGATGCTATCGTCACAGAAAACTTACGAGAGAAAAGGAAAAGGAAGAGGAAGAGTAATAGAAAAAACAGAACACACATATATACGAGATTCGGCAACTTGCCTACGTCCCCGGGAATCACACAAGTCCACTATGAACGAATAAAATTAAAAATTACAGTCTTCTCTTTCCTCTTTGAGAAAAAATTTCTCTTGCACTCGCTCTCTAAAAATCTCTCTCCATCTAGCAACACTCTACAAATGAATACAACAACTGATATTTATAAGTAACCCTAAGTGACAGCTGGACCCCTTCAACCAACTTAGGTTGCGAGACCTTTCCTGTCGTGCGAGCCCTTTTGGGCGCGAGACCCCCGCCGCAGGACACCTTCTGCTGCGGGACCTCCCTAGGTGCGAGCCCTCCGTGCGAGTCGAGGGACTTGCCTGGCCGTGCGCCTGCTGTCGCGGAACTCTCCACTCGGGGTCGGGGAACCCTTTGCGTGAATCGCAGATCTCTACTGCTGAAATTTGTCTACATCCCCAACAATCTCCCACTTGAATATAACAAAAGCAAACCAACATCAACAACCTCAATCAAAGTGGACGTAGTAAACTTCACCTCTCATGGTTTGACTCCAACCCTCTAACTCCTCATGCGCAAAGGCTAACGGAAGTTGAACACAACTTCAGTTTCTTAGTGGTGATCGACTTTGTCAACATATCTGCCGGATTTTGGTTTCCCAAAATCTTCACTAGTAACAGTTCCCCTTCTTCCAAAAGTGAGCAGATGAAATGGTATCTCAAATTGATGTGCTTCGTTCTGGCATTAAACACTGGATTTTTCGCAAGGTGTATAGTACTCTGGTTATCACTGAAAAGAAATTTGTTCTCCTACTTCAAACCCAACTCACCCAGAAAAAGCCTTCAACCAAATCATCTCCTTAGCGGCCCCCATGACTGCTACATACTCAACCCCTGTCGTGGACAAGGTCACCAACTTTTGCACGAGACCTAACTCACCGACCGCTGTTGATCCCAAAGTGTAGACATATCTTGTGGTACTTCGCCTTGTATCGTGATCACCCGCGAAGTCTGCGTCCACATATCCTCTCACCACCAAATCTATTCTCCCAAAAATCAAGCTTTCTATAAAGCTCGACTTGACTCGTTAAGAGCTCAACTTGATAATAAAAGAGCCAAGCTCAAGTTTTAGCCCCATTTGATAAACGAGCTAATCTCGAACACTACTAAGCTTCCATCCTTAATAGTATTTACTTGGTATGTTCATATTTAACATTTTAAAAGCATTTCTATTCATGACTTTGAAATTGTAAATGCTAAATTTCAATCAAAACGAGTCACCAGCGTTTTTTCAAATGGTATAAAAGTGAGTACATTTTTTGGTCATTGAGCATTAAAGTAAAATAAGGACATGTTGTTTGCCAGTTTTGTTATTGCCTACCGGAAACACCTCCTCACACAATGCACATTTGGTTTGTTGTTTTACTTATTAATTTGATTATTGCACAGGAATAAGCAAAATATATATTTTTTTCTTGAGGTCGGCTTACTTTTAGTTTTGCAAAACGAAAAATGTGGGAAATCATTTGGCTCTTTGCCTTTTTACTTATTTGGAAATTGGAAGAGAAAATAATGAAATTTTGCGGAGTATGCAAATAAGAAATGCGACCGCTCGGGTCGCTATGGTTTTGCCATATGTCCAAGAAAAATTGCATAATATCCAAATGGAGTCATGACTCATTGACTCTCCTTTATTCTCCACAGAAAATTTTCATTTGATATTTGGATTAGAGCTCTTAGTAATCTTAAAGTGTGTCAGTTTATGAAAGGTCTCCCTAAAAAGACTTTTGCTCAACTTTCCTATGTTTTTATTTTTGATTTTCTTGATTGTTGTTGATGAGCGTGAGTGGGAGCGCAAATATGAAAACGTCTTTGAAACACATCACAATCAAGTACAATTCGTGAGAAAACAAGGATTAAGAGTGCGAACGGAATGCGAGGATTGAGAGCGGGAGCATACAAAACATTTTAAGAATTATATAACTAAGGGTTGGTGTCCCAAAAGTAGCCCGGGCTACTACTTTATACTATGCAAAAAGTCTAGTCATTTCTCTAAAAACGCCCAGGGTTACTTTTGGGAAACAACTCGACTTTTTAGTACTTTTACGCAGTTCGTTGGGAGAAGTTTTTGGGTGCTAGGCTGGTATTACACATGTAGTATCCTGTCAACGATTTCAGTCTTTAGAAAGAAAAAAGAGAAGAGAGAGTGGTCGGTTGAGGAGAGAGATAGAGGGAATAAATACGGGGTGTCCAAAACACGTTTGAACACCTGAAATCGCTTATAGGTACTATCACATGGTACCCGCTCTCAGCACCCTAAAATTTCTCCTGGGTAGGTATCCACCGCTTGCCATTGTCCTTAAGAACTCATTGGGAGCGGCCCAAAGGCATAAGGGCTCAATTGGGGAAATTTTAAAGTCTACGGGCTAAAGTGATACTAGATCATACTTCAGGAATGCAGACGTAATTCAGCCCCTAAATCATCTTCTTCTTTCCCGGCATAAGTTTTTTAGGGCTCCAAAAATTCAAAATCTCCCTCCAAATAACCAAACTGGCGAACCCTACTACCTAACCCAATTCCATACAAATCCAACACAAACAATTCCAATCGCTTTCGCTGGTTATCACTTGCGCAAACTCTCACCATGACAAACAACCAAGACGATCTCGATCTCCTTCTCTCTCTTCAAGATCGAGTCTTGGAAACCCCTCCCGCTTCTCCTTCAACCCTCCACTGTAAATCCCCAGGTACCTCAATCTCCCTATACACACACACACATACACACAATATGCCTGGACACACGCGACCATGTGCAAATCGTGTTATGTGATATTTGGAAAGAGAAACATAATCAATTTAGGTTAATCTGTAATGAAATATAGGATGTGAAGTAGGAAAGAGAGGAAAAGAAATCAGGGGTGACAGTTTTTTTTCCATCCTTTTTGACGGAACGTCAAGAAAAAAGTGTGAGTCAGCTTCAAAATTGACGTTCACACCAAAAGAGTGTTCCCGTTATAATAGTAATTGATACTAATATATGTAATCCAGGAAAAAAACCCATTTTTCCTGCGTATTTCTTCAATCTTATCATGGGTTTATCTCCAAATTTCCACGGGTTTCTTTGATTTTCCTTGATTTGTAGGGTACCTTTCGGACGATGGCTCCCCCAAGAGAGTGGGACAAGCGAGCATGTCTGTATTTCGTACTGCTGTCCAAGATTGCCTTGATTATGAGCCTGAAAGTACGAAGAAATCTATAAAATCCAATCAGATAAAGAAGTCAAATGATGCTGAGGTTGAAAAGTTTTCAGGTTTGCGAATCAGGTATGTTTCTTTTAACCCCCAGTTGAGCCCAGCATTAAACTAGTTGTTGCATTCAACCACTAGTCGAACATGTCTATTGTATTTGATTATTTTGTTGTTCTGCCAACCTTTTCTCCCTATTGCATTGCATGATGACCACCTTGATTTTAGCTTGAGTTCATAGCTTCTTGTTCTTGTTGTATAAGCACCATGAGCACAAATGCCAAGATTGAGCGGTCTCTCTTTTAAGAGTTGATCAATAGAAATTGTGAATTTGATGAGGAATTCATTTTAGGTTTATTGAGTTGCATTTGGGTTTGTATATTTTGGCATCACTTGTTCAAGAAGTAAAACTTCGTGTTGATTCTGTATTTGAGCTCCAAATTTAAAAGAATGGTTTTGAATTCTTAAGATTGATGAATTTGAAGTAACTTTGTGATTACAGTCATTTTGAAATCTCCTTCTATAAACAATCGCCCTTCCGTTTTTACTATTTCTGTTGAATCCTTCTCTTTAGTACTTGTCCAAACGGAGCTTTATGTTTTCCTATTTCTTTTTCCGCAGGAATCGACTAGTCTCCCAGTTAGAACTGAGCAATCGCTTTTCTGATATTCGATTTCTTAGGTTACCGGCAATAAAGTACGAAAACAACTTCAACATTCTTGTGAATTTTACTCATTCGACTATTACGTGGTCACTTATAACATACTTTGCTGGGTTTTCAGGAATGTACTAGTTGGGGATACTCTTTCTGGTTGTTGGGCAACAGTTGGAGTTGTAACTGGGAGAGGGAACACAAAAATGAGTTCTACGGGGAAGAGCTTCTGTGTATTGCAAATTGGGTGTCTAGATGAAAAGACTATTTCTGTTTTCTTGTTTGGTGATGCTTACCAGAAGCACTCGAAAGAGGAGGCTGGAGCTGTGCTTGCTCTTTTCAGTTGTGGTGTTCGCAAGGACAAAGTGGTATCAACTTTTCTTTTGCTTGTGAGCTTGGCTTTCTTAAAGAATGCCAGATTGTTGAGCCTTGTCCATCTTTTTCCACAGGGGCAAGGGTTTTCATTAAGTGTTTATTCCGCTGGTCAAATTTTAAAGATCGGCACTTCCTCAGATTTTGGAGTTTGCAAGGCCAAAAAGAATGATGGGATGGCTTGTACACTAGTTATTAACAAGTATGTTAGAAACTCGTTCACTTGTTATAAGGAGCTGTTGTTAACTTCGGTTATGTTACTCTCAAGAGCACAATTATGTTTGTGTGAGTGTGGTTACGCTGGCAAAGTACAGCGGCCTGGAAATAGAAGCCAACCACCTTTTGATCATCTTCTACTGCATCACTTAAAATGCTAAAGAAAGTGCCAAGTGAACTGTATGGCGGATGGAATGAAAAATGATCGCTTTGCATGATTGGGAAAAACCTGAATCTTAAGTAATAGCTCTCTGGAGAATCTCTTGAGTCTTGACTAGCAAATCAAGGAACTCATCCCATCATTACCCTATTCTGGTTTGCAAAACATCCCATAACTCATTTTTCAACTTGGAATCAAACTTATTTTCTACGCTGTCACATTAACTATCTCATAGGAACCCTAAGAAGGCGAAATAGACTTGAGATGTTATACATTTCCATTATGCAGAGGAACTTTAAAGCTTCATGTGTCAGGCACAAAATTTGTTTCACGACTGGATATAATGCACATTCCATGATTTATTGTTTACAGTACCAATAAATTCTCTAGTAAAAACGTGTTCCTTTATGCACTGCATGCTTTGTTCTCAATCACAACATTTGCTCAGCTGATGGGCAAGATAGTTGAATCAGGATCCTTTGTTGGATCATTTGACAGAGAATATGAGGTCATAGTTTATTGTACGTTCCACACCAGAAGTTCTCATATAATGACTCTAGTTATTTTGTAATTTCAGGCGTCGTGGAGTATACTGCTCATACCATATAATGGTAAGGTTCAGTTTATTTAACACTCAATCTTGTCTGAGCCAGTAGTTTCCAAAGTATGGCTACTAACTTACTTTTCCTCTTGTCGATTTGCTATGTAGAGAGCATCTGAAAAGTACTCTGTTACACGAACTGAACTCAAGGGAGGGTAGGTATCCGCTTTCGTTCATGAAATATGGAAATATCTTGCAGCAGAGGAATGTGTTTTGAACTATGTCTGATTTCTTCAAGCAATTATCCACTGTTTGTCTTTTTCAGGAATTTAAGGTTTGCCATCAGGGATCCTCGCAAGTCAGATGGAATATATTTGGTTGATCCTCTGGCTGACAGAACAAACTTAAAAAAGTCCAAGCAGCCAGCGAAGTTATTGTCTGTGGAAGGATTGAAGAAGGCTTTAAGGTTTGTCCTGGTTATCCTAGTTTATTCCTATGCCCTTTTTTGGTCTAAAATGAATATGCTTTATTTGGCTGCCAAGAAAAACATGTCGATGATTTGAAACTCCATTATTTTAACCAACCAACTGGAGCATAATATTTCTCCTCGTCCTTGAACCTTTTAACCTTTTGGATTGTTTGTAGCCATCTGAATGTTCAACAGAGAAGCAGTGAACCTGAACGTTTAATAAAAAAAAGAAGCAGCACTGTCTGGTTCACTGCTTTTCTTCCGATAGTTATGGGGCTACAAACAATTCAAATACTCATTCTGACATTAGGATGCCCAGGAATTCCCATTCCCATTCCATTCCTTCCAACAAAAACTTCTAGCGAACCATACACTACCTATTAGGATTGGGTTTTAATTGATACTAATACCATGTTTACTTCATATGAATGAAAAGCAAAGCAGGCAAAGTAACAACGAATGCCCACTCTCAAGGAATAAGATTTCTCACTGAAGTCACAGGTATAAGATCGGACTTCACCACTGTAGTTGCAAAGTGCGATGCCTTATTCAAGTGATTGAAGTATAATTCCTTTTTGCATCTCTTATTACAGATAAATTGGTTCCAACACCTTGTGACAGAGCTCATAACTCAGAAAAGAGGTATTTAAAGCCATCTGTTTATACTTCCATCTGCCACTTCCCTTGGTGTTTTATTTCACTGAAGATTCACTCTCTCATTTTTCAGGTCATCATCTGCTGCAAGGTTGGATACACCTGTAGTCAGAAGTCAACAAACAAATGCAAAAAGAACAAAAGTGGAGCAAGAGAGAGCTACATCCGAGAAAACCAAGGAGGTTGGAGAAAAGATGATTGAATTAGAATTTATTAGCTCAGATGAAGAAATGTGAGACTTCCTTGTCAAACCCCTTTACGACTTGGTGTGATTGAGCTCTGACAAGTGGCAAAGACGTAGAAACAGGCTGTGTGATGTCATTGCTCTTTATTGAAGGTTTGAGTAAAGGAAGATCCAGGTTTTCCTTGAAAACACATTCTCTAATTATTGGTCCACTAGGGCTTCCGTCAACAGTCAACCATTGGACACTGAGACACCTCTCATCTCATAAATTGCTTATTGTTGTGTGGAGAAAGTTGAGAACCCGTGTATCAGCTTCTTCTTCTTTTTGGAAAGGAAATCATTCATTGACATAGCCAAGATCAGAAGAGACCAACTAACCTGTGTATCAGTTTAATGTGAGTGTCTTTTGAATTGATTCGCTTGAGTATTTAGATTATGCAAGTATGTTATACTTTCAAAACCTTCCATGTTGAGAATTCTTGGTTACTTGTGAAACTATAGGTTGATGTAATGATCAAAATCGTTCTTATTGGGTGATCACTTCCAGCTATCTGGTTACAAGTCCACTTAGGCTTTCATCATGGTAGTATAATCACGGTTTTAGATGTTAAACGATGGAAAATGATTTTGCCCCTCCCTTTTTTGTTAACGCCACTCCCTTGCAAAGTGTATTTTTTCACAAAAAGTACACTTTGCAGGGGAGTGGAGTTAACAAAAAAGGGAGTGGCAAAATCAGCAGCCTAAACGATCAACCTATATGTGATACATTGGCTGCCAATGGTGGAACTCGAAGTTGGTAAGCTTGTTACTGAAGGTCAATACTGTAGTACTAATAACTGTACGTGCCATCTCTTCTTTCAGAAAGAAGACTTCTGGAGTATTGGGTAGGAAAAAGGGGGATTAGTTCAGTTACGCATAAGCTGGTCCAGACACTAGTTTATGAGGAAAACAAAACAGAAAACCAAGAGGTTGGTTGATCAAGTCTTTCCTAAGTATACAAATCTTCAGAGAGTTTAGTTGTGGACGTATTGTCCACTGTGATCACCTATATTTTATCATTGTGGTCATGATATACCGAACCGAAGATCTAATCTTTTTGTTAGGCCGTCAATGTACTCTCATATGCTGGTGCTAATACTCCAAGTCCGAAACTACAATTTACGTGATTATTGGATTTTTATTTTTATTTTTCCCCCTTGCAGTCTTTTATAACTGAGAAGCATGATCATTCATGGGGGAAGGCAAAGGAAAAAATAAAAAATAAAAAATGAATGTGCGGATATAGGTACGTGGGTGACATATCTCTGTTGGTTGCTGTTTCTTTCATCCAGATTGGAAGGTAGAGGGGACCATGATGGTATCTCAAGAAAGGAATGGCCGCTGCCGGAAACAAAGAAGAAATTGACAGAGAGAAGGTAGTTATAGAGTTGGTCATCCATGCACATGGAGTTGGTATAAGTCTCTCCATGTGCACCCGAATTGAATTTTGATTTGTTCTCTAGTCCATTTTGGCATTAGTAGCCTAACCAACAACGGTACTTGTTTTTTGTTCCGATTAGGGTTGCAAAACAAGTAGGCCCCAGGGGATTGGCAAGTTTGGCTTGAAAATTTAAAGAGCTTTAATTATGTGTTCGAGTTTTACTTGCTTAGCATTCAAGTCGAACTTAAGTCATTTGGTCTTTTTATTACTGTTTCATATTGCCAAACTGAATAGTATTGGTACTCTCTCCGTCCCTTTCAGTATTCCATTTTTTGTTGTCCTTTTATAAGTGTGTATTTTGTAAAGTTAAACGGTAAAAGTTGGTACATTTTTTATTTTGCCCTTAAATTAGATTTCATATTTGGCTGTCCTTTTATAAGTGTTCATTTCGTAAAGTTAGTCAGTAAAAGTTGATACATTTTTTATTTTGCCCCTAAACTAGATTTCATTTTGAAAATTTTAGTGAGTAAAAATGATATCTCTATAGAGGGTAAATATAAAAAGTTGAGGTAACAATTGATGAGAAAAGGTGTAAGGATGATATCTCCTTGATAGTTTTAGAATGCGTCAAAGCTTGACTTGTCTATGAATCTAGTTATTTCAAATGATTTTTCCGAATTATTACAAGTCAAGTTTCACTATCTTGGTTTGTTCAATTGTTGTAAAGAAATACTAAAATCAAAAGAATAACATATATACACGAAAAATTTGACTTGTTTATGAATCTAGTTATTTCAAATGTATATACTTGATCCGAGCCGCTCAATGTGTTCAGAACGTGATTTTAAGGGTGCTCGCAAGAATCTGGCAAAAAAACTAACCGGGAAGGGCTGGATTTGAGCAGTTTTTTATTGAACCGTTCAATAAAGTTCAATAAAAAACTGTTTGGATGAAGCCCTTTCCGGTCATTTTTTTTGCTAATTTCTTGCGGGCACCCTTAAAATCACGTTCTGATTACATCGAGTGATCATCAAAATTCGATCGGAAACTTGGGAGGGTTTTTTTTAAGTGTCCCCGGAACCGCCCCGTATATATATATATATGTATGTATGTATGTATATACATGAAAAATAGGGTGCTTGGATCAAGCACCCTACACACATCGGATGTCGTTGATTCCCGCGTAGGCCCCCTTGTTTTTTTTTTTTTTGAATTTTTGGACAACTTGGATCGGGCGTCCAGTGACTGGAGATGACCCGGCGCGGCCGTTGGTGCGATTTAAGTATGTAGACCATCGGTCCCTATAGCAGTACTACTGAATGATTTAAGCCCTTCAACTGAATATTAGTAAGAGCTTTGACCAATTCATTGGATTTTGGCCCCTGCGAATTTAAGAACCAAAAATTGAATAAATTGATTAAGCCCTTGCAGATATTCGATTGAGCTGATATTTTAACCAAATTGAACAACTTAGATCATTATAGATCTTTTTGTGTACCCAAAATAGCATACCCATAGTTTTTTTTTGGTCAGGGGATTAGAGGCTATATGTGACCTTCCAAACCATGGGAAAAAAGGTGCATTGTGACTAATATTGATGTATTTCGGCAGAAATTGTACAAACAATAGATCTAGGCAAGTTATTAGGTGATCATTTTGATTAATCATTGAAAGCAACTACCCAATATAACAAACATTTGGCCTACAAGGACAAGGTTGTCATTTGAGACGTGTATGATGCTAACCACGCCTCTAATTTATTAATGCAAGGATCTCATTTGAGGAAAATTGCTAACCACCATCTCTAGTTTATACACATTTTTACGCATACTTGGTGTGTGGACTCTTACCCTCTCAACTACCGCCACCCTTTTCAATATTCTGTATATTATAATTCAAGAAATGACTTGGGCAGTTCACAAGTCACACTGCCTATGAATTTGATGAGTCCACATTGGTTCTCCTATTTCCCTTTTTGGATGGCAAGGGATGTTTGGGCCATCCCAAGCTCACCTCGACTAATCTCCTTTTTGGTCCGGTCAAAAGCAAGCCTTCCATGCTAGGTTGGAAATTCACAAGAAATTCATTTCTTGCTATCTGACCCTTAATAATCAAACCCTGATCAATTGTGTGGAGAGCAAACTCACTAACCAACCGGACTAACCATTGGAATTGGAGTCCATATTGCTAACTACATAGGGCCATCCTATGCTAACTACCTCTAATGAGTTAGACACTTGATCAAATGTGTTTTGCTTTCCATTAGTGAATTCACTTGAAAGCCAAGACACCAATATTATATGTTGATTCCACTTTGGATGCTGACCTGAACAATGAAAACCATTTCTTCTCCTTTATAGCATGCATATCGCACCAATAATTAGTCCTGTGATAATCTTCGGGTGAGCATATCTTTCTAACGGTAGTACACACGTACAAAAACTGTGACAACTGCATCAAATTAGACATTTTATCTCTATATGAAAATACGCATTAAAGAACTCCAAAATCTAAATAAGTGGGTCTTAATTTCTTTTAAAGAAGGTGAATAAACCTTATATACATATTCAACGCGCTGGAAACCAATATTGATACGATTACTACGGACTAAATGAATACCTATAAACCACGGTAGCATGGAAATAAGTGTGGGACTGTAGGATTGAGGTAGGCTTCAAATGCCAAAAAGATACTTTTTTTTTTAAGGCAAAAAATTTATTAATCTTTAAAAACAAATTACAAAGATTCAAAGGATTTAAAGCGCAAAGCATCAAGCTGGAGAAAAGCAAACTCACAAAGAGGCAACAACAAACTCTAACAATCATATGCCGCAAGGACCCAAAGAGAGAGAATAACATACCAAGGTTGGCAAAAAGCCAACAATGACTCCGAACAACACCCCAAGAGACACCCCAAACAACACCCGAAGACTCCAAACAACACCCCAAGAGACGCCTTCCTTAACTATCCTCAAAACAAAAAAAATTAATCCGAAGCCAACTTGGCTCTAAAGCGCCCCTCCATCAATTTCCTCCATTTGAGCAATCCTTTTGATTAAATCCTCCTTGTCACCATTATAGCTCATGCCCAGAGCTTTCTGCAGTTCCCAAACTGCTCGAGCCTCGTTGAGAGTCCAAATTGCTTGAGTTTTATCGAGGATGAATCTATTCCTATTATGCCAAAAAGATACTACTACATGATATTTTGATCATAAAAATTGTCACCTTTATTTTGGCGGAGAGCATTTTAATGGCTACCCTTTACGTGTCTTGGACTTGATTTTTCAATCATTAGTGTTTTTACTAGCAAAAAATACTAAAAACTTAATGCATTTTATCATTTCGTTTTCACTAACAAAAAATTTCAGTATTTTACCATTTCATTTCCACTAACAAAAAAAAATTGTCAACAAAAACTTTTTTTGCTACATTCTACTCACAAACCTATCAACAGTTTATTCACTATCAGAAACAAGTTGACATTTCTAACAACTTATTCACTATCGAAAATACTTAAGAATTTTTCAACCACAAATAAAAATTTATAAATTTTTCACTACCGAAAACATACCTAAAAATTATTTGTAACCACTGGTAGGTAGAAGGACATTGTCCGCCTGATTGATCAAGACGTAGGTACGATTTTGTCTAGGTGATTACGTTTCAAAAGAAATTAAAATTGGTCCCAAAAAGTGCAAGGCAAAGCTCCACAATGAATCAGGCTTTTTTGCAGCATGTGTTGAAACGACAAAGAGCAACTATATGATCTCAATTGTCTATAAGTATTTTTAATGTGTCAGATCTGTTGAAAGATTTTTATAGAAATGAATATGGAGAAAAATCTTTTTAAAATTTGAATCATTGATTTCCAATATGAACAATTGGTGTGTAAGCATATAGACTTCCTCTCCAATTCAACCCTTTCTAATTTAGTACAAATATGTTCTGTGACATCCTTTAAGTACAAGTCGGCATTTTCTTAGAGGAAAACATAATTTTTTAAAGATCTTGGAAGAACCTTTACATTCATAAAATTGCCGCAAGGGAAACAAAATGAGAAAATTAATACTACTATTGTTTTTATGTTTGTTCTGGTATTAGGTTGAAGCTAAGCCAATGATGCGTGTACGTGAATGTGAGTGGAAGCAAGCAAGATCATGAGATCGTGTTTCGAAAATATTCCAAACTTAAAAAATTCTTGAAACCGAGAGCTAGAACATAGATTCTTATGTGACTTAGGATTGAAGTAAGTAACCTTTTGCTAACTGAAGCAGCAATTATACGACCCCGTTTCGTTAAGGTTCTTATTTTTCAAGTACTTGCTTCCCGTTTTACGAGATAGGTCATTCTCTCATAATATATCATATTTAATTTAAAAAATAAATATTTAAAATAAATAATAAATACTTATTTTAATTAGTGGAATACACTCTAAATCCTAAACCTTCAATTTCTATTGTCTAATTAAGTTCTGGGTTAAAAATT